>JAIOTZ010000822.1:0-43774 GCA_023374045.1 Limonium bicolor
TCCGCACTAATATCAGTGGCCTTGCTGGCCCTTGCTTGATCTTACAGCCTTAACAACAATCTTCTGGGTACATCTTACTGTCTCCACATGTTAACCATTAACTAGGGTGTTTCCCATTCTGGGAGACCCCCTTTTTACTTAGTATTGTATCCTCCTCGTACTACGTTGTAGTTCCTTAATCGGTTGGTATACCGTTGGCGTATTAGTTAACTTTTGTAGTCTCGTAGACACTCACCTCGGGTTTCATTACTTCACTCCTCCATCGTTGCACGATTGGTGCGTTGCAAGCTGGTTGTTCTCGACTGCTCCGCATGTCGACCCAGGTTGCCGGAAATTCTATTCCTCTAAGCATAAGATTCTTCACTTTTCGCTATTAAATGCGGCAAACATTGTTCAGACGGAAACCGTCTTCGGGATTCCACTTTTCGGGAATCTACCGTATGACAGGTTCCCGTACTTACAGAGGTAAATATCAACATGCCAGATCGGGTTTCCCGAGTAAGAGATGACTTCCGTCTCTCTGGCGTTCTTCCCAAGTTATAAAATAGGGTTTGTGGAGGGCGGGGTGGATATTGTAGGTTTCCAGTATTCACTGGTACTCCTAACTAGCGTATTTCTCACGCTATCACTCAACCCTTAACCCACAGTACTAAAATCCTAACTCGGTACTTCCTAAGCTCGGTAATTCAATCATCAGAGCGATACTTCACTCTGATACCACTTTTTGTAACACCCCAACTACTAACAACACACTTAACAACACCTTGCAGCGGAAATCACAACTCACAACATAACTTAACTCCTTGGTGTTACATGCCGTTAGCCACCCACGTGGCTAACAAGGCTAACATACATACATTGTACCGGTCTGATGGACTAAACACCCGAGCAACTACACATAAATCCCGTTCCATGTCCAACAATCGTTATACACTTACATTACAACTGTACCGAGTAATTACCAACTAACGCCGATACATTTTCGGTCTTACTACACCTACCATACATACACAATTCTCGTGACTACCACATGCAAACAACTACCCCGTCCTACTCTCGAACGACTTTCAGTTCCTTGTACCTGAAACAGGAAAAGAAGAAAGGGTGGCCCCCAGGGGGCTCAGCACCTTTGCTGGTATGGTAATCCCGCAACCCGCGTGCTACCGGGCCACGCACAACTAATTGTCGTCTTAGCATGCGGTTGATTTTATTTAAAACATGCACACATACACACGTACTTCATGCTTAAAAGCACACATCCATTAATAGAACACAAACACAAGGTTAGGACACACAACATAACAACACACTTCACTTATTATCATACACAAACTTATTTCCATACTTCTTAGAGAACATAACTTTTACTTAGGGAGTGCCGGGGTGATATAAGCCCGAGCACAACATACATACATTATCTTCACTTAGGAGTGGCGGCCTCATATAGGACCGATCACACCTTACACAATTTCCCCCTAGCTCCAATAGTGATGAGGTAGGTAAGCCTTGGTTAAGCTTGTGGGTGGTTGTAATTCAAGGGGGAAAAACAACCGTAACATAATAAAGAGGGAGTCGAAGCGAACTTAGGCATCAACACCCTACCAACATTACACATAATTTCCCCCTACCCGATTGGAAGTTGGGTAGGTAAGCTTTGGCTAAGCTAATGGGAGGTCGAAATCCAATGAAGGAAAACAACCCTAACATAACAGGATGGGAGTTAATTTACATATATACATCAACTCCCAAACAATACGCGCGACCGGAACGACCGGATTCCTCACCATACATCATATACATATTAGTTAAAGGTTCCTTATGGAACTCATCACATACATACATCACATAGTGTTACTAACTCTGTTAGACCAGAAGGGGAGTAACATCCCTTTTTAACAAACATGGATAACTGTATCCGATAGCAACAACACAAAACAAAGTCACATACATCACACATAGTCACAACATACACTAACGCACGGATAGCCGTAGTTAGAACGTTCCCATGGGTTGGGACGTTTATTCCGACTACCAATCTCTTATGTGAACCTTAGGTCGGTTAACTATTATTTAACACATAACTAGGGTTAAGCGGTATCAGAATTAGTTACGCCACAATAATGAATTACTATAAACTCATTTCATGCTTTATCTTGCAAGGTGGCAAACACACAGAAAAACACATTGGCATACAAGCCGGTGTAATCCGGTAGGACACAGGTTGCAAGAAAACCATACCTGTCACCGAAGGTCCACTCCAACGTCCCATCGCATGTTTCTCGAAAACTCTTTGAACAACTGGTAACATTATAACTACCTCCATTAACATCGGGGTAGTATAGCTATTTAAAGACTAATGCGCCCATGGTTAAACCTGTTCAGTAGTTTTATAACTTCACATTCTTACTTGATTACTTTCACATTATTACAACTCTTCACCAGTCAATGGTCATATACTCACTTAACATATCCTTAACAACCATATAACATCTTTACATACCAATCCTCATCATTAGACAACTTAAATTTTTTTTTTTATAGTGGCCGACCGACCAACCGACCGAACTTACCCAAGGTCGGTCCATTCCAGTAACGTCGAGTTCAAAATTTTTCACTTCGACGACCTTGCCAAGTCCGGTCCCAAGGTCGGTCCATTCCAGAGAGAATTCCCGTTTGAAAATTTTACCCCGACCGGACCTTGCAAGTCCGGTCTTGGACCGTCCTATTCCCTTTCTTTTTAGGTTTGCGACCACTTTCGGTCCTAAGGTCGGTCCATTCCAGAAAGATTTCCACGCACAAAATTTGAGTCCGACCGACCTTGCAAGTCCGGTCCCAAGGTCGGTCGATTCCAGAAAGGTTTCCGACGGGTTAAACTGGGCTCGACCGACCTTGTAAGTCCGGTCCTAAGGTCGGTCGGCTCCAGACCCTTGTTTCTAAATGCCCATTCAACTCCAAACTTCTTCCCATTGTTGCTCCAAGGTTCCTACATGTATTTGGGCATTTTCCATCACCATTACAACCTCTTAAACTCACCTAACTCATCACCTACGCTTGTTACTCAATTCTTAACCAAATTCACCCAAATTTCTCACTCTCCTCTACAAGAACTAATGCTTAGTTCTATCAAGTGTTATGCTACAGATTTTTCTCACCACTCTCTTAACTCCATTATTCATTCACCATTACAAGGCCAAAACTCCCCTCTACTCAACATTAACATCCCAATTGAACACCTAGATCCTCTCATCCATTAAACCATCATCAAACACTCGTTTTCCATTAGAATTTTGCCATAACCTCCCCATAAACCTTATACATCCAAACCATCGATTTTCATCCTTCTCATTCCTAATCTAGCCACACCCTTTTCAGGGTCCTAACAGTACATAACAAATCCTCAAATTCCATCAACAACAACATAGTCACCATAAACTCCACAACCACAATATCAATCCCAAACTTAAAACATTTGGCTCTTAAGGCCCTCAACTCAACTATTAATTCACATACCTCTCCAATCCCTTACTAAACACATTACAACACAGATTTTAATCCACAATTTGGGTTCATTAATTTGTTTACCCATCCCCAAACACTTAAACAATTATAGACAAGGTTTAAGGTGAATTTCTTACCTTAATTTCACAAGTCTCCTTAATTCTCCTCTTGCTCCTCATCTTCTCCAAAATCGGTTAAGAGGGCATGGAGTTTCCAAACTCCATCCCAACATTCAAGAACACAAAAACATACTCAATTAATTATCTAAACCCTTGGAATATCTCAATTCAATCAAAGGGCTAGAACACAAAGTTAGGGTTTACCTTTTTGAAGCTTTTAAGAGGGATTCTCACCCTTGAATCAAGAAGGGGATTACTCCACCATTGAAGGGTTAATTTGGAGCTCAAGAACAAGGAGAAAAACAAGGTATTAAAAATGGTGAAAAATCGATTACACCAAGAGATGAAGGAAGAATGACTTTTTCTTGGGAATTTTTACCTTAGAAGGAAGAGGAGACTCCAAGCTCCACATTGGTGCCATTTTCTCTTCAAATGGGGAAAACCCATGGAGATGAACTTCATTATTTTCGGATTTTGAAAAGAGAGAATGATAGAGGATGATGAGAGGATGAATAATATGTGATTTGTTTTTGATTTGGAGCTCAAATGGAGCTTGGACATGGAGAGAAAGTGAGGAAGCCATTGTTGGCTAGGTTGGAGAACTCCATCGGCAGAGGAGAAGGGAGGAGCCGGCTGGAAGAGAAAGAGAGAGAGGAAAGAGAAAAGGAAGGAGAGAAATGAGAGGAGAGAGAGGGAGAGAGGGGTATAAGTGGTCCCTCTTTTTTTGCTTTTGACTTAATTAATTAGTTAACTAGTCTTGTGTGAGTGGGATGTCTACATTAATAAAACCGGCCCACTATTGTAAACACGCTGGAGCGTTTTTCGTCTTTTAACAGAAAACGCTCGTTTATTTACCCGGTTTAGCACTATTCACTAACCGGGACCGTTTTCCGGAAATTTTCTCATTCCTTTACTTTTAATGGTTGTTAAACTCCCATAAATGTTTAATTATAGTTATATGATCAACTATTATTTTTACGGGGTCATTTAACTGTTTAAAGTCACGTTTTCGGGTTTTCTCGAAAAACGCGCTTTAAGACTCCGTTAGCGTTTTAACGCATTGTTTGGATCCGTTTTCTTCGGGAATTTTTCCCACATGTTCTTTGTGTGTAATTAAGGTATAAAAATATATTTATAACCCTGGTGAAGGTTATATACCTCCTAAAATAATTAAAAAACGCGTTTTCACGTTTTGTGACTTTTACGCATTTTCTTTTTTCTTTTTGATTTTCCTTTCTTCACCAATGATCTTAAGGACTTAATTAGCCTTAGAAAATTATAATTACACAATTAATTAACACATTAAGGTTTGGGGTATTTCAATATTAATTCACACAAGTAGACATTCAATCTTATCACAGATTTTCACACAATGTCTGAACTGAGGAAATCCTCAGAGACAATCAAGCCACATAATAACATACCTTATACCCGACAAGTATGACAGTGGAGTATGAATTCAGCTAAATCCGATGCTCCTCGAGATGCCTCTAACAAACTGATAATACGTATCACACTACGTATTAGCATCTCGCATAATAACATTACTCTACGTTATCTCGTACCGTCGCTAATCCTTCCCGGTTCATTCCCCGTTAATTAACAACAATGTCTCTCGGGTTTTCGGTTTAACTCGGGATTAATTTATGTAAATGTTATATTTCATACATGGGAACGCCCACATGCATGGTTACATCGCATTATATTCCTCCTGTAGTGTTTTCTCTCGTATTATCCTTGCTTCTCTTCATTTGTAAGTTTAATGTATATATAACTCATATATATCCATTACCACATGTATATTTATTATACACTTGCGCATTTATATAGTTTGTTACCATATTGCATGTATAACTTAATCATATGTTATACTTGTCTCTTTAGTATTTTATTACTAAAAATTTAGTCAAATAAGTTTGACCAAGTCAAGGTAGTAAACTTGACTTATTTATATTGTCCTAGTTGGTTTATCCAAGTTTACAATATCCATATAATTCATGTTTAAATACTTTGACTTATATAACTCATCCATTATTTTATGTACACATCTTTAACATTAGAATTTCCTTAACTAATGTTTGTAATTATATTTCTCCACTTTATATCATCTCACTTATGATATTATATGGTTATTGAACCATATTATATTTCTCACCTCATAACAGATATTTATTTTTATATATATGCATTATGGGATCATTTATTATATGGTATTTTCCTTATAATATATTCATTCTTTCTTAATAAATATTTCCACATTATAAATGTTACTACCCTCATAACATTATAAACCATATTATAAATTTTCAATCCTAAATATCCCTTATTTCCGAACAGCACTTATATTTTCTTTTATTTACCAAAACCACCACATTATTCATATAATGTTACATTATAGTAATATAACGTATATTATGAAATTTATATCCCTATACCATTATAACCTATAGTTATAATATGTCATAAAATACCAAATAGCCCATGAAGCTGTTAGTTTTAAAATAATTTCTCATATACTTACAGAAATTCCATAATAACCTCAAATGTTATTATATTGTTACACTTGTAACATAAATCTTATATTATAACATTTTAAACCTTAATATAGTTATAACATATAGTCATAAACATGTAAATAGCCGAACAGACCCTATGGTCTATTCTAAATTAATTTCCACCACTTAACTTTCTATATTTACCAAATCACCCCATTTTATAACATATAGTTTCTAATGTCATTAAAACTATATATTATACACTTATCATATTAAAATCTCTTATATTAATCCAAAATTTACCAAACTATACCAAAAGGTTATAAATACCATTCCTAACCTTATACTTTCGGTTATCACAGTTTTTACCTTATATGTTACCCAAATGTAACAATGATATAAAATACCATATATTATACTTATATAATTCATCCTAACTCCAAATTTAACCAAATAAATTCCTAAAAATTCCTAATAAACCAAGGTCTGTTCCAAACCCCATTTGGTACCCATAACTTTCGGAAATCACCATTTCACCCCAATATTTATAAATCTTTTACAATTTCATACTTAACTTATTATAAGTTAGTATTTAATTCCATAAATTCCCAAACTTGGTCAAAGTCTCATATATAGTCAATATTGACTTCTATATTCAGTTTGAAGCTCAAGCTTTCGGTAATTACAAGATCAACCCCAAAATTTCCTATATTTACAATTTTGGTATAAATCTTTATAATATGTGATAATTTTTATTTAAATTCATTTTAAATCCCAAATTTCACTCTAATACAGCCCATGGCTTTATATTGTTTTGTAATTACCTTTTTACCCCAAACTTAATGCCAAATGTATAAATTAAATTAAATAAGCTTTTAAACTTAATTAAAATGGCCTAATGACATGGCCTTATTACAACCTTGAACTAATAAAATAAATTACACTTTAAATGTCTCAAAAATACTTTAAACTCTCAGCCTTACCACCAACTTCTTCATATTTACCAATTTTCCACATAATGTCTTAATTTGACCATTATGTTAATTAAATCATTTAAATGACTAGCTTATATTAACTAAGTCATTTATGGTCACACTTAGGTTTAAATTAAACATTTTAACCAGTCCACTCTCGGCAGATATATATATATATATATATAATATAAGCTTAAAAGCATATAATATATAGTTAAGAATGTTATACCTTGATTTATAATCTTTTTAAAGCTTGTATGGCCACGGCAGCTTGGGGGCTTTGTTTAGACAGATTATAATTAAGTTATAACAAGAAGAATAAGATATATTTAGGTTCCAAAAACTGAACCAACTATAAGAGTAATTTTAAGCCATGAAAACCTAGATTTTTCACCTTAAATATGACTTTAATCAAGCTTTCACTCCATGTACTGTCACGGAAGTTTGGAGGTGTGTTTATACACCTCTTTACATGCATTAAACAAAGAGTAAATGTTATGGCTCAGCTTAAAATAGAAACTAACCATAAGAGTCATTAAAGGTCTTAAAACATGGATTTTTACCTTAAAATTTGAAGTTGTTGCCAAGTTTTCCACAACCCTTTTATCTAGAGGAATGAAGGGTGTTAATCCCTTAATAAAATCATGCCAAAGTGGTGGATTAACTCACTCATAAAGAAGCTAGAAGACTTACTCTTTAAACCCCCTTTTTAAGGTGTTTTTGGGCGGTTTTGGCCAACTCCAAGGGGATGAAGGTTCAACAACGGTTCTAGCTGCAGATGTTATATGGTGAGTGGTTAAACTGGTGTAAAAATAAAAGAAAAGAAATTAAAACTCAAAATAAACGTCGGGCTGCAAACAAATCCCGGTCGAGGTAGTATAGTGAAATGTAAGCGACCGGATGTCGAACCGTGGGACTAATATACATATTATAGTACCTAAGCGTGTCACAAGAGGGGGGATTAATTGACTTGTATAATAAATAAAAAACGAAAGATTAAATAAACTAAGTTAATAGATAAATTAAACGGGACTCTGGTTCAGGTTAATATGATCAGATTAATTATGCTATCTCTACTGGTTTAATTATAATTGTTTGGCAAAATTCCTCTTATTATCTTAAGGACTAAATCATAGCCTCAAAAGAACTCGTTTACCTGAAAATGCAAGGTTCTAATCAAGGTTCAAGCACAATACGTGTAAACGGATGGTTTAGATATGAGAAATTATTTATGCATCTGAAAATACTAACTTATTAAATCATAATAAGCTTTCTCCAAATTTACGGCTTAATTAACCTATCTATTTATCACCTGGTCTGATCAAAATAGACTTAGCAAGCAATTTAATAAACTCATGACATTTATTAAAAGGCGAGAGATAAGCTTTAAAACGCAACAAACTGTATTCAAATAAAACCAGTAAAAATATTGCATAATTAATACAAACACATAATAACCGTTCCCAGAGTATAAATATTCTAGCCTAACATATTAAATAGATAAACAGGAACAAGAGTAATAGAAATCATCTGTAGTCACTCCTGTATTCGTTCTGCTATTTTGTATACGTAGACTAGAGGTGGATATGGTGGAATGTGGAAATAAATAAAATGGAGAAGGCGGGAGAAGAGAAATGAGATGGCGTGAGGTTTGTGGTGAAGTGGTATGTTGGGTCGTGGATGGATCGATGGATTTGTGGTGAAGTTACGTGCGTTTATATAGGGAAAGGAAGAAGCAGCAGAGAAGATAGACAGACGCGTGAGGATTTGAGGAATGGATTGAGGCGGTGGAAAAGAGCTGGATAAGATTTGCAGATTGATTGATTGCTTCATTGATTGCAGGGGACAGAGTTCACGTGTGAGAGTAGATGGATAAGTTGCAGACAGGTCGATGGGCGAAGTCGACGAGCGAAGTCGACGAGCGAAGAAGAAAACTGTTTCGTGACTGATTTTAGTCACGACCGCCTAGACAACCGCCTCAAACTAGGCGGTTTTATAAGTGTCCGCCTTGAACAACCGCTTCAATACATGCGGTTGCCTTGTCCTTCCGCCTTGACGTCCGCCTGCCTTCCGCCGGCCGTCCGCCTGCCGTCCGCCTGACTAGAGGCGGTTCCAGGGGCGGTTGCCCACAGTCTTGTCCGCCTGATATGGAGCGGTACTGAGGGCGGACACAGCACACTGCGTGCTTCTCGCTTGGCTCTCTTCTACCGGCTCTAGTTTCTTCGTTTGGACTCCGTTTTCTGAGCCGTTTGCACCTATGCGTTCGTCTCCTTGTCTACTTTGCTCCCAGCTAGGTTTTTCTCATGTTTAACCAATAAATTTGTGAGATAATAATAAAACATAAACTAGAGGAAAACTAACCGAAGTGGAGAAATGAGCAAGAAAAGTGCTAATATAATATATGAAATACACCTATAAAACATGCTCATTTGGACACTTATCACACCCCCACACTTATCTTTTTGCTTGTCCTCAAGCAAAATCACGTACCCAAGCAAGTAGGGAATGCTCAATACTAACAAATATTATTATGAAGGGTAGGATAAACATGATCTTTTTAACTTATTGAGGAGTGTGAAAAATCAACTGCTAGTGGCATAGGTGTGCTCAGGGTAAATATAAAATATAGAGTTTCGGGGTATGATCTAAGGTACTTCAATGTTTCTTTTAGGTGACTCTGAGAACTTTTACCATGGCCAACTTTTCTCAAGAATGGGTATTGAGGAGAAAACAAAAGGAAAAATAGATTCATGCATTTGTTTCACTTTTGCATAAGGGATGAGAAAATGAAGGCATAACGCCCTTTTATATTTAAGAACACTCAACTCTCTTTGTTGGTTACCAATGGTGTCTCACAAGTCCCTTATTTTTCTTTTCCTTTTCTTCTTTTTTTTTTTTAACAGAGAAGCACCCCTTAGCAATCCCTAAGAGAGAAGACAGAAAGAAACCCTGAGTAATAAAATCCAACCATTTGCAGATTATTTGGTCACACCACATATAAAATGCTCCTCAAAAGTAATCAAAATTTTAAAATTTGTACCATTAATCCCACAATTCATAACAATATTTATTCTTAAAGAGAACAACCCACATATAAAGGGTCCATAATATTTGAATTGGACAAAACGCATGATAAGGAGAGAGATTAAACATTTAAGCACAAAATGTCACCGAAAAGGGCACACTCCCCCACACTTAAATTGAACAATGTCCTCATTGTTCACCAGAAAAATAAGGGAAGGTTTCAGAAGACCTTTTCGGTAAGTAGATAAAATAGAGATAACACAAAGGTCACAAATAAACATTTAAGCACATAAACGCTCCTCTGCAGTTTTTATTTAAATAAAAGCATAAGTAAAGAAACTGGTACTCCCCTGATATTATTTCTGCTAGTTGTTTAAAGGAGTTCCCCCACACTTGAGCTTCAGCCTCAAGTAGCGTAGCTTGGTTGCGGTGTAGATATGAAGGTGCACCTGCATAAGACACTAGAAGCAACTATAATACAAACGGGGTTAAAAGTTAGCAAAAATAAAATTTAAAGAGAACTTGAAAATTAAAAGAGCATAAAAGTAAATAAAAAAAAGTACATCCGGGTTGCCTCCCGGAAGCTGCCCTTCTTTAACGTCTTTGGCTAGACGCCCGCTTCGTTATCCTGGATCAAAACAAAACGTTACCTCGGCATATAAAATAAGAAAATTAATACTCCACAAAATCTGATGTTTGAGGAGGTACTGCCGGGAACGTAGTTCTAACAGAAGACCCGGTGGTGATAATTTTTCTTCCTCAAATTGGAGGATGTAAGCATCCTCCTCTTGTAGGTGAGGCACATAAGAAGAACGCTGATTAATATCATCTTTAGAGAAAGTTGATTCTTTGAAGGTGATAATGGCGTTTTGTTTGGATATCTTGGCGGGAGGTGATGGCAATTCCTTCTCTTCATTTTCGAGGATGTAAATATCCTCATCTTCTGGGTAGAGCATAGAGAAGGATGGAAACTGGCGGTAGGCGATTGTAGAGGGAAGAGAATAACTTACATCCGTAGTGGGGTGTTCTACCTCATGAATTATTTCGCTCTTTGGTTGCTGTTCTCGTTGAGCGAGTCTCTCCAGGTAGTCTGGTTGATCTTCTAACCAGAGTTGCTCTTGGAATATGAGACAATCCTCATAATCATGAGCTCCTCCACATACGGAGCAGTATAAATCTTGCCAATATTCGATCACCTCTTCCATTTTTTTTTGCGTGTTTCTGTATACAGAAAGAAACTAATAAAACAGATTAGAAATAAAATGATTAAAAACAAACACAATAATAATATAAGTGGTTCGGTGAAGAAATAAAGAAGGTGGAGCAATTTGAGAGTGGGGAAGAACAGAAATTGAAAACGCCGCGTCGAGGTAAGGAAGTGGGGACGTGGACGACCGCTTCGGTTTAGGCGGACGCTTCTTCTGTATTAGTGACGTCCGCTTGGACGTCCGCTCCAAACAAGGCGGTCACGCCTTAGGCGTCCGCATCCCCGTCCGCATGAGGTTGGGCGGTTGTGCTCGCGGCCTGCTTCTCCTTTTTTTTTCTACGAACGTACTGGAGCATATATATTAGAAAACATATACACTAATAATATAAACAAAATTAAAAAAAAGATAATTAATATAAACAACAACAAAATAATATAAACAAAATATTCTAAAATAACAAGTGAATAATCCGGGGCTTAGGGACTAGAATAAACTAGTCCCCGGCAACGGCGCCATTTTGCAGACGTTATATGGTGAGTGGTTAAACTGGTGTAAAAATAAAAGAAAAGAAATTAAAACTCAAAATAAACGTCGGGCTGCAAACAAATCCCGGTCGAGGTAGTATAGTGAAATGTAAGTGACCGGATGTCGAACCGTGGGACTAATATACATATTATAGTACCTAAGCGTGTCACAAGAGGGGGGATTAATTGACTTGTATAATAAATAAAAAAAAGAAAGATTAAATAAACTAAGTTAATAGATAAATTAAACGGGACTCTGGTTCAGGTTAATATGATCAGATTAATTATGCTATCTCTACTGGTTTAATCATAATTGTTTGGCAAAATTCCTCTTATTATCTTAAGGACTAAATCATAGCCTCAAAAGAACTCGTTTACCTGAAAATGCAAGGTTCTAATCAAGGTTCAAGCACAATACGTGTAAACGGACGGTTTAGATATGAGAAATTATTTATGCATCTGAAAATACTAACTTATTAAATCATAATAAGCTTTCTCCAAATTTACAGCTTAATTAACCTATCTATTTATCACCTGGTCTGATCAAAATAGACTTAGCAAGCAATTTAATAAACTCATGACATTTATTAAAAAAGGCGAGAGATAAGCTTTAAAACGCAACAAACTGTATTCAAATAAAACCAGTAAAAATATTGCATAATTAATACAAACACATAATAACCGTTCCCAGAGTATAAATATTCTA
Organism: Limonium bicolor; assembly: GCA_023374045.1. NCBI lineage: Eukaryota > Viridiplantae > Streptophyta > Magnoliopsida > Caryophyllales > Plumbaginaceae > Limonium > Limonium bicolor. The sequence goes on from JAIOTZ010000822.1 coordinate 12,549, forward strand.
GCCTAACATATTAAATAGATAAACAGGAGCAAGAGTAATAGAAATCATCTGTAGTCACTCCTGTATTCGTTCTGCTATTTTGTATACGTAGACTAGAGGTGGATATGGTGGAATGTGGAAATAAATAAAATGGAGAAGGCGGGAGAAGAGAAATGAGATGGCGTGAGGTTTGTGGTGAAGTGGTATGTTGGGTCGTGGATGGATCGATGGATTTGTGGTGAAGTTACGTGCGTTTATAGGGAGGAAGGAAGAAGCAGCAGAGAAGATAGACAGACGCGTGAGGATTTGAGGAATGGATTGAGGCGGTGGAAAAGAGCTGGATAAGATTTGCAGATTGATTGATTGCTTCATTGATTGCAGGGGACAGAGTTCACGCGTGAGAGTAGATGGATAAGTTGCAGACAGGTCGATGGGCGAAGTCGACGAGCGAAGAAGAAAACTGTTTCGTGACTGATTTTAGTCACGACCGCCTAGACAACCGCCTCAAACTAGGCGGTTTTATAAGTGTCCGCCTTGAACAACCGCTTCAATACATGCGGTTGCCTTGTCCTTCCGCCTTGACGTCCGCCTGCCTTCCGCCGGCCGTCCGCCTGCCGTCCGCCTGACTAGAGGCGGTTCCAGGGGCGGTTGCCCACAGTCTTGTCCGCCTGATATGGAGCGGTACTGAGGGCGGACACAGCACACTGCGTGCTTCTCGCGTGGCTCTCTTCTACCGGCTCTAGTTTCTTCGTTTGGACTCCGTTTTCTGAGCCGTTTGCGCCTATGCGTTCGTCTCCTTGTCTACTTTGCTCCCAGCTTGGTTTTCCTCATGTTTAACCAATAAATTTGTGAGATAATAATAAAACATAAACTAGAGGAAAACTAACCGAAGTGGAGAAATGAGCAAGAAAAGTGCTAATATAATATATGAAATACACCTATAAAACATGCTCATTTGGACACTTATCACTAGCATGTAAATATGAAGATTATAAAAGTTTTAGTTCATATGAATTAGCTAGAACAACAATAGAAAGGAATGTAGGTGCTTAGAGCATATTTTTACCTTAAGGAATGACTTTGCTTTACTTCCTTCCCCAAGTTTGGTTCTAGCCAAAAATCACTCCCTCTTAAAACTTGGATTCAGCCTAGATTAATGGGGAAAGGATCTGAATCTTAGACCAATGGATAGCTAGTGAAAAGGGGAAGAGAATGAACTATCATATGAATCAATAGCTTACCTTATGCCTTAGGAATGGATTTCTTTCCAAGCTTGATCTTTGCTGTCTTGTAGCAGAATAAGAGAGGTTTTGGGTGGATGAATTCGGCAGCCAAGGGGGAAGTGAGGAGGAAAGAGAAGAAGATGACTTTTAAAGGCATTAATGGTAAAGCATGATTCATGCATAGTATTTGGTGACTAAGCACACCTAATGAAGATATTATGGTTCAAATTTAGCAAGGTGGCAGCCAAGGGAAAGAGCATTGCCGGTCAGCTTTTGTACCAAGGGCAAAATGGTCTTTTTGCTTCATTTTTAATGTTATGACTTATAACTTGTACATTTGGACTTATATCATGTGTTATTTTGTTACCAACATGATTTCCTTGTCCTAAAGTGTGTAAAAATTTATTCTTGAGAAATTGGTATACTTTACTATTCATTAAAACTAGTAAAAATGTATACTTTGATTCACCTTTGATATGATGTTCTTTTTGCACATCATGTGTATCTTGGACTTGTTTAATGTGTTAACATGTGTAACATGTGTTATTTAGTGTCCAAATGTGTATACACTTGTGTTACAAGTGATATTTTACTCACTAGTCATTTTGACTTCTTAAGGTACATTTTTCCTTAAGTGTTTGTGTTCTTTGTTCATGAAGATGTGTATATCATGATAAATCAATTGTAGGTTGATTTTCCTCCTTTAATATGCTCCACTTATGTCCATGTGTTTTATAAGGTTTAGTAACCTCCATAGTGTATATATTTATTTATATAAGTGTGCTTAGGAGTTTTCATGATCCATGGTTCATTAAGGCTTATTAGCCTTCTCAACTCATTAATTGTCTTTTAATTTGGTTTATGAACCTTAGGGGTATTTCAATTATAACCCATAATAACCATTTCAAAGTACCTTCAATGTACTAACCATTCCAACCATATACCAGAATATAACCATAACTTTATGCAGCATAAATCATAATATGCCAAAATATAATCATAATATTCACCACACCAACCGCAACTAAACAAACTAGTTCAAGAGATACTAATCGATCACATGCCGCTGCACCCCCTTAAAACAAAAGTTATGGCCTCGTAACTAAAGGATACCCTGACATATGTTTAAAATTTTCCTCCTCGTGTCCGACACCGCCTCCCATGTAGCTTCCTCAACACCTAAATATCTCACCACATTTCTTAGGTATGCATCTACTAGTTGGTCCATCCTCTAGGTATTTCTCATAGGGATAAATTTAGTAGTCCTTGTCAATCTGTCAACCACTACCCCAAATATAGTTCATCCCATTCTTCCTTATTGGTAAATCCACAATAAAGTCCATGGAGATAGAATCCTACTTCCAATCATGTATCTCAAGTAATTCCACTTCACCTTCTATCCTTTTACACTTAAACTTTACCTTTTGGCAAGTTAACCAAGCCAGAAATTCCGCCACATCTCTCTTCACATTAGGCCACCAAAACTAAAACTTTAGAGCCATATATAATATGTCACCCCTAACATAACTAGGTAAGGTGGACTATGAGCTTCTTGCATCAATTTCTCTTTTAAACTCACACACAATTGCGGTACGCAGATTTCCATCCTCATGTAAACAAAGCTTACAATCTTTTCTTGTTTCAATTTCTCTTTGATCATCTCAAGATGCACATCACCTGGTTGCTCATCCTAATGTCATCAGACAAGGTATGGGTAAGAAACCGGGTCCCTTCATCACTGTGACTGGGTTCAATAATTTTCGAGTTCAAACTCATAAGTGCTATAAACTACTAATCAGCAAGAAATTTTTCTAATTAAATGAATGCACCTTCTTCATTCATATGACATCTACTACCTCGTTTGCTTTCCCAATCATGGTAGTTAATTTCCAAATCATAGTCTTTAATTAGCTCCAAACTCCTTATTCGCCTCATGTTAAACTCATTTTGAGTAAATATATATTTCAAGCTCGTATGATTGCTCAAAACATTGCAAGTCACACCGTATAAGTAATGTCTCTAATTTTTTTAGTGCAAACACAATAGCTACTAACTCTAGATCTCATGTGGGATATCTTGTCTCATACTCCTTTAACCGTCTTGAAGCATAAGCAATTATCCATCTATTTTGCATTAGAATACAACTCGTACCAGAATTAGAAGCATCATTGTAATTCTTAAAGCCCTGCCAGGATAGCAAAGTCAACACTTGTGCTGATGAAAAGTTTTAATTCAACTCTTGGAAAAACATCACACAATCACCGTTCCACTAAAACTAAATAGTTTTCCTTATCAAGTTCATCACCGGTATCGGTTAACCTTTCCTCGCATCTATCTTTGAGATATCCACTATTACCTCCTCATTTGTTATCAGATGACCTAAAAAAGAAACCTTTTATAAATCACACTTGTTCAACCTAACATAAAGTGATAAGTTTGCAATATAATCCTCAGATGCTCCTCATCTTTAAATAGATCAGGATATCATTATTGAAGACCATCACAAACTTATCTTTCTATGCATTAAACACTATATTCATCAAGTCCATGAACACAGCTAAGAGCATTGGTCAAACCGAAAGGCATAACAACAAACACTTAAAGCCATACCTCTTCTTGAAAGCTTTCTTGGGTATGACTTTCTCTACAATCCTTAGTTGATGATACCCAGATCTCGAGTCAATCTTTGAGTAAAATCCAACCCCTATTATCTAATCAAAATATCTTTGATCCTGGTTAGTGGGTACTTGTTCTTTAATGTCACTTGGTTCATCTCTCAATATTCAATACATAACCTTAAGCCACCATCTTTCTTCCTTAAAAAAAATGGTGCCTTAATGAAGATACACTTGGACAGTTGTACCCTTTGACCAATAGTTCTTTCAACTTACTTTTCAATTCTTTCATTTCAGCATGTGTTATTCTATGCAAGGCTTTGGCAATTGAACCGCCGGCTCTAGAAGGTTAACCATTAATGTTAAACTCAATATCTTTGGATGGATGCATTCCTGGAATCTTACTAGAAAACACATCTGGACACTCATTTACCGCTGGAATACCTCAAAGGTTTGTCTTTTTTTTTCCTCGGATCCTCCATATAGCATAGATAATTAAGGTATTCCATCTTCACTTCTTTCATTACATTCAAGGGTAAAACAATCTTGAATATTCGGAGTTTCTCATTTACAAACTTGTAAGATATTCCCTAGCCCTTTGGAGCCACTTACTGTTCACCATACATGGCATTGTCCTTATACCCAAGATCACTGCACCCTTGGCGTTAAGCTCTGCTCATCACATTGATTTTCCTTGCTGCTTTGAACTCATCTATACTACCACCCACATTGGCGGCACTCTTAGTTCTATATGGAATATTCAAAGAAGATCTATTCTGATTTCCTTGATTCACAATTTTTTGAGGCAACTAGGCTAGCATATCCTTTATACCTTCCACCTTTATCACCATTTCACTCACTCTTCATTCCCCCCACAGTAGTATGGTGATTCTTGGTTCTAAAAACATTCAAAGTATCGATGTCCCAATTCTTCACTAAAGTAGCAATCAACCCTTATGCATTGACAGGTGACCCAATGGTGACCTTTACCATATTTCTTACATTTGAAATTTTTCTTTGGCCCACCAAATCCACCCTTTTGACTCTAAGTGCATTTTAGTTTGTCTCTTACCCTAGAGCTCCCTCCATAGTTGAAACATATTTTCTTGCTTAGCTCATAATGGACCTTTCTCACTATCTTCCTTCTAACATCATCTAGATTCCTTTCCAATGTTGGGACATCATCCAAACTACAATCCTTCTCATAAGACTCTTGTACACTGCTTGTTGGACTCATACTAAGGAATTATTGAAGTCCCAGGTTTAGGCTTTGCCCATAATAAACCTTTTTTTTTAGGGTTTCCTTACTTAAGGCTAAGTCTTCTACAAATCTAGCCACCTCGAGAAATTTATTGAGATATTCTTGGATGCTCATTATCATTTTATTGAGTTTGGTGAACTCATCCTACATTCTCATATTCACATCAACGGGGTAAAATCTTCCCTGCAAGACATAAGCAAAAGCCTCCCAACTGAAGCCAGGATCAAGTAGCCACTATATATGCATGGCGAGCTCTTCTCCATTAATATACTTCACCTTCTAGATATACGACATCCTTAAATATTATCCTATCATTGTTGAAAAAGCCATCCTTCCCAACTAAATTCATTAGGAAACATTATGTATTGAATCGATGCAACTCACTACTAGAGCAAACTTCCTTCATTATTCGCAGTTGATTAAACATAATAGTTCACGTCCTTGCAATGATAATGTTAATATATGCACCAATCTTTGGGATGAAACGGTCTTTTGGAATCATCTCATAATTGTTAGGGACTCTCTAAGTTTAGAGGTCAAACCAGGCTTAAAACACATGTTTACATCCTTCTACATGTTTTCTTTGGGATTTCTTGCTCCTAAATCCCAACACACTTCCCAACATTCTTGGAACCTCAAAATCATCCAAAATTAATCTCTAACTTCACTCATTCATCATTCACCATAAGCTCAAGTTCGTGCTCTAATTTTAGCTTAAAAATGTGCTCTATGGAGATCTTAGAAAAAAATAGCACAACTAGGTGTTGCTAAAGGGTATGTCTACTCATAATATTACTAACTTTTCAAAAATAATCAATCAATCGACCAACCATTTAAATTCCAATAGAAGATTCACACACTAGGTTATACATGAAATCATGCATAAAATCATAAGCACCTTCAGAAGTGCACCGATCTTTGTTCACTTTTTCATTCCTTAACCACTGAAGGAACCATCCAACTTGTATACCACATTCATCACCATCACCGTAACCATTCAAACCACTCTCACCTGCAGCTCGTGCATAATTTAAGAAATCACACAAGAGGTGAAACCTTGACATCCTCACTTCACGTTCTTAATACCTAATCCTCACCAAGACTCATTTCCAATCATTTTAACTGATAAGACTCATGTCTAAAACTAAGTTTAGCTCTGAATGAATAAGGGGTTGATTTTTAAGAAATAATTAATCATACTTTTTTTTACTTAAGAGGTAATGATATATAAATAGTGAACAAGGTACTTACATAAGTTGATACCTAATGGACCTATATATAAGAACCCAAGAGAATTAATCGTACTTGTAATTGCCACTGAACGAATACAATGATATAAAACAATGTAACTTGGCTTTTGCAAAATACTAATGAGAGTTTAGATCCAAGATTTCTTGCTAGATTTTTAGAAATGAAGGTACATTAGGGCATCCACAATAGGGGTTCTTGACACGGTTACATATGTGAAATGTTCTACAATGGTGTGGATTCCACCCATTTTCTCTCTCCAAGGTGCTTAAATAAGAACCCCACTTTTTATGACACATTAGACTCACCTATGTGTATCTCTCTCTGAAATACCCCAAACCTTAATATGTTAGTTAAATATATAATTATCATATTCTAAGGCTTACTTTAGTCATTAGGAACATGTGGGAAAAATTCCCGAAGGAAACGGATCCAAATAGTGGGTTAAAAATGAAAAAACGGGCTTTAAAGCACGTTTTTCGAGGAACCCGGGAAATGTAATTTTAAACGGGTTAAATGGACTAATAAAAATTTATAGTCAACCATATGGCTATAATTAAATATTAGTCAAGGTCTAAGACCAAAAAAAAAAAATAAATAAAACAAAAATCCGGAAACCGGACCCGGACTGTTAAAACTGACAGTTCGGGAACTAACGGGTGTTATCTGCTAAATGACCAAATGCCACTCTCTCACATTGTAAAATAAAGATCAAATATTCCCTCTCTCTCTTGTGTCTCACGGTTTGCTCTCCCCCTCTCCTTCTCTACTTTATTAATTCTACTTATTTACTAAAATACAAACAATAAAATACTACCTACTTTATTTCCTCTCTCACACTCTCTCTCTTCCCCTCATTCTCTTCACTCACGATTCTTTTCCCTTACCCAGCTCTCTCTCTTTGTTTTTGCTCCTCTAATGGCGATTTCACAAAGCCAAAGAAGCCCCAACTTCAATCTCTTGTAACTCCTTCATCTTAGCTCCAAATTCGAAAATTCTTTCACCAAAATACTCCTCTCATCTTGGGGATCATTTTGTACCTTTCGAAATCTCAAAACACCATACTTCATCTCCATGGGTATATCTCATTTTGAAGAAGAAGCTTCACATTCTTGAAGCCATCAGCCCCTTGTTGTTCTAAGGTAAGAAAGAACTCAAAAATCCATTCATCTTTCCATGTCACATGGTGGCCGATTTTGGTGAGTACTAAACACCATTATTTTCCCCATTTAGCTTGTTCAATCTTTGAAGTGTTGGAGCTAGCCCAAATTCCATTACCAAAAACTTCATTTTGAAGTAGAAGGTAATTCCCTCCTATGATGTTCAAATAATTATTCTAGGGTTAATGGGATTGTATTCATGAACCCTAAATACTCATTGTTATTATCTTGGCATGGTCATTAGTGTGACAATAAATCCCGTTGGAAATCGGTTGAAGAACAAGAAGTGAGGAAGAGAGAAAGTTGAAAGAAAACCCAAGGTAAACAACTTACCTTATGTTGTGTGGTGTTTTAAGAGATTGTGTTTTATGTTTGTACGAATATATATATGCTCAGTGAAATGCAGGTGTTGCTAATAATATGAGGAAATTCAGTGTTTAAAATTATTGTTGTTTAAGGGCCAAGAGCCAAGCTTTAAGGTTTATGAATATTGAGAGCTGTTATGGTTTAAATGGTGAGTTGTAAGTGTGTTTTGGTGCCTTGGATGAATTGATGGTTGAAGTGTTTCAATGGGTTAAAAGATAAGTGGGAACATGTAAAAATTGTGGGGAGATCATGTCAAAATTGGTGTAGAAATGTAATGGTTCAAATACATTTCTAGGTGGGAACAAACTAGTGAACTACAAGTGTTTTGAAAGAATATTTAAGGAGTTTTTGGAGGCCATTAAGATGTGTTTGAAGTGTCCAAATGAGGTTAGAACATATTAGGATATATGAGGAAAAGTTTGGAGTTGAAAGAACAAATTAAGAGGAAAGTCTGTAGTGGACCGACCCAGGGTCCGACCCAGTTCTGGGTCGGTCGGACCACGTTAAGCCAGCCGGAAAGTTTCGGCAATGGACCGACCCAGAGGGCTTTGGGTCGGTCGGCTTAGCTTTGGGTCGGTCGGGCAAAAATTTAACGAAGGAAAAGTTTCGGCAAAGGACCGACCCAGATGGTTGGGTCGGACCTGGGTCGGTCGGAGAATTTCCAAGGGCGAAAAGTTTCGGCAATGGACCGACCCATAAGGTTGGGTCGGTCGGTGGGTCGGTCGACCCTTAACAAAAAAAAAAAAAAAAAAAAAAAAAGAAATTTTAATTTCTAAGAATGTTACTTGGTATTAAGGTGTGCCATTAGTAGGGTAGTGATGATTAGGACCCTAAGTACTTAAGTAATTAAGTTAAGATTAAGTACAAACCTTAATGTTTAAAGTTAAGGTTATAAGGTTATATAAGACATAGTAGGAGTGTAATAATGACATTTTAAAAGGGTGAGAAGTTAAAACAAAATGTGGAATTGAGATAACTAGAGGTGCGAAGTAGTTAATGTTAATAAAGACCTTGTACATTAATTAACCAACGTTACCAATGATGTATAGGAGTGGCATACGGGGGAAATCAATCGGAGCAAAGACCAAGGTATGGTTTTCTTGCAGTCCGTTGCCTACCGGTTTACACCGGCTTGTGTGCTGTTTGTGTTTTGCGTGTTTACAACCTTGTAAGATTAAATCATGAAACGAGTTTACAGTCCTTACTATCATTGTAACGTGTGTACACCGATACGGTAACCTCGAAGGCGTGCTAACTATTGATTAACCAAAGCTAGGAAGTGCATGAGAACGGTATCCGGTAATAACGTCCCTCAACCTAAGGAACGTTCTAACCCGGCTATGTGTGTTTGGTTGTGATGTGTATTGATGGATTGTACCTTACCTCCCTTGCTTGTCTAACTGGACTTAAACACTTACTGTGTGAGATCATGTTAAGCTCCCATTGTGGGACTTCTAACGAGTGCTAACCGGGGAGTGAGGAATCCGGTCGTTCCGGTCACGCGTGTATGTATGGGTGTCGACATCTGAATCAGATTCGGCTCTCTCCTTATGTTAGGGTAGTCTTCCTTTTATGGGGAATTCGACCTCCCATAGCTTAGCCAAAGCTACCTACCTGACTTCCACTCGGGCTAGGGGGAAATTATGTGTTGATGTGTTCGGGTCACTACGCTCGTCTCATCTCTCAAGTTAAAGTTATTCATCCGACTAACAAAACAGTAATGTGATTTGTGTTAAGCTTAACATGAGGATGAAGACATCCTCTAGGCTTACAAGTTGACTAACCATGTTGGTTGTTACTTAAGGTGAACTGTTTTCACTATATGTGTTGTTATTGTTCTGCAATAATTCCTGTTATATATATGTATGTTGTATGATAAAATCAACTCCATGTAATAACGACAATTAGTTGCGTGTATCCCGGTAGCCAGCGGGCTGCACGTTAACCATGCCAGCAAAAGGTTGCTGACCCCCTTTGGGGGCTATGTTTACTTGCAGGATGAGGATCGAGGAAGCAGAATGGCTTTAGGTCCTAGGATGTTGATATTTTGTTATTTTTGGATGTTGAACCCGAGTAGTGTTTGTACACTCGAGGTCGTTTGTTTTGGTGGATGTAAAGCTAGATAGTGATTTTTGAACAGTTACACTCGGTATATTGTAATTCTTTGGATAGTCATTTTTGGAAGGTTGTAAGTATGCTCGGGATTCGTGTAATCAGACCGATACATATTATGTAACAGCCTTGTTAGCCACGTGGGTGGCTAACGGCGTGTAACACCGCCTTTTTGGTATATGTTTAAGTAATGATTTCCGCTGCGATTATTGACTAAATGCTAAGGTTTTGGATGGGGTGTTACAAAAAGTGGTATCAGAGCGAAGTATCGCTCTGATTACCGACAACCGAGCCTAGGAATATACCGAGTTAGGAATTTAAACCTTGTCGTCCAAGGGACGTTATAAACATGTGGTTCGATAAGTTTGTAAGCACAATACTAATGTGCTCTCATGTATGTTCAGATGGCAGGACGACCGCGAGGACGAGGCCGGGGAGGGCCTGGTCCAAGTGACCCGGGGGATAACCCCACTGCCCAAATGATGGCCGAAGCGGTAGCGGCCGCCCTGGCACAAGTTGTGCCTCAGATAGTAGCTGCAGTGCAGCAAGGGCAGCAGACGCCCGTTGGTCAGGATCAGCCTGAACCACCACCACCACCTCAGCCACGCGAGACCAATTGGGTGAAAGCGTTGGCCGACTTGAGGCCCCCGTCTTTCAAAGGGGAGACCGACCCTTCTAAGCTAGAGGCGTACATCTCGGAGCTCGAGACCGCCTACGAGACCTTGGCTGTTCCTGCTGATGCCAAGGTCCGTCTTGCTGCGTATTATTTGAAGGGTTCGGCTAGGAACTGGTGGAAGCTTGTACGGGCCGAGAAAGTGGCCGACCCTGAGTTTGGTTGGGATCAGTACACGGCATTACTACGGGCCAAGTACTACCCAGTGCATGTGCAAGAGGCAAAGCGCCTGGAGCTTGATAGTCTAAAGCAAGGAGACAAAATGACGGTGGACGACTACTACACCGCCTTCACCGACCTTGTGCATCTTCTACCCGACCTAGGTTACTCGAACCGGGTCTTGGTGAATCGCTTCTACAGCGGGTTGAGCCACCGCCTACGCTATGGCATGGGGCCAGCCGAGTACAATACCTTGCAGGTATTCTTCAATAATGTCTAAGTGTGAATAAGTTGTGTTATGTGGGAGTGTGTAAATGTTGCGGGGTATGACTAACACCTTGAAACTCAGGAGTGCTATCATGCCGCTGCTAAGGTGGAAATCACCGTCCGTCTAAGGGACGAGGAAAATGCGCATAAGCGCAAGGTTTCGAGCGAGGGCCAAGGCTCGCAAGGGTACCAAGGAGGGAAGAAGAGGAAACCTTACCCTCAGCACCAAAAGAGCCAGCAGCAAGAAAGCAAGGGCCAAGCCCAGCCCACTACCACTGAGGAGCCACTGAAGCTCACTTATGCCTATGCGGCTAAGCCCTTACGCTCTCACCCGCCGAAGGGTAACTAGTTAATTTCGAATACCGAATTCAAGTATGTATTATCGTATTGTGAAGTATGTATTGATTGTGTGTTGTGATAGCAGCCAGTACGGGCTCTGGACCGGAGCGCCACTACTTCTGCAAGTGGTGCAAAGGTGACCACCCCGGTAAGGACTGCAAGGGGAATGATGTGCAGTGCCACTACTGCAAGAAGCTGGGGCACCGTGACTTTGAGTGCTACAGCAACCCCGATGGCAGAAACTACAGGCCTAGAGGGCAATGGAAGGGTAAGGCCACTGCTACCACTGAGGGCCCGAAATCTACTTATCAGCCGTCCTCAGGGCAAGGAAATACTGATTCCCAGAAAGGGAAGGGGCCAGGAGCAGGCAAGGCTGCCTTGAATGTGGTGGACCGGTCAGAGGCACCAGGATCGTCTTCTAGACCAGGTACCCTTTAACTGTTGAGTAAGATAAGTGATTGCTTACCGCATCTTGATGCATGTGTGTTAGTGGGTCTAAATGAATAACCAAATAAGTAATGAGTTGAAGTATAAAGTGAAATCACCTAAATTAGAAAATTCTAAACCTTAGGAACCTTCGATATTTGCTATCCATTCCCGCCCACACCGAACCCCGGAGATACCACTATCGACATCGCCGACTACCCGACAGAACAGTGTCAAGTTATCCAACCAGGTATGATATTATTAAAGGGATACTTGACACCCGAAGCACAAATCCATATCATTCGACGATGCAACAAGCTTGGAGCAGCACCTGGAGGGTTCTACACACCCGAATACCCAAGTGGAGCGAAAATGAACTTAAAAATGATGTGCATGGGTAAGGATTGGAACCCTTACACCAAGACATATCAAGACACACGAGCTGAGGATGGAGCTACCATACCGAGTATACCTGAGGAGTTCCTTGCGGTTGTTAATCACACCGTGGGAATTGCTCAGCAAGTTGAACCGGAACAAATTCCAAGTATCCAGGCAGATCTATGTATTGCAAATTTCTACCAAAAAGGTGGGAGGTTGGGTTTACACCAAGACAGGGACGAGTCACCCGAGTCTCTTAGTAAAGGAGTACCCGTGGTGTCTTGGTCCATTGGTGACACCGCAGTGTTCATCTATGGCGAGCAGAAGCGTGCGGACCTCGCAAGGAAACTAGTATTGGAGTCTGGAGATGTATTAGTCATGGGTGGGCAGTCGAGGATGCTGTATCATGGTATCCAGAAGATCAAATTGAATACGGCACCTCCGACAATAATCAATGCCACACACATGAAACCTGGAAGATTGAACTTAACCTTTAGACAGTTCTGAAGTTATGTGTAACCATGTAAAGTGTGAAGCCAGTAGTATGTAAAATATGTGATGCATTAAGTATGTTAAGTTGTCGAGCAGTGTAGCCAATGTAATACCATCATGGTGTAACGATGAGTCTATGAATAAAGCAGTGTTATTTTCTTGAGTAAACCACCCGTGTTGTTACTATTATACTTATAAAGTTTTTGAAATAAATTAGGATGTGCACTCGGAACGGGAGGTATATTGAGTGTCTGCAATGAGGCAGAGGCCGGCAAGAGCGGCACTATCCTCACCGGTACCTTCCCAGTTAATGGCGTGGACGCCTCGGTCTTGTTCGACTCTGGAGCCTCACACACTTTCATCTCGCTATCTTTTGCGAAGAGGCTGGGGTTAGACGGTGAAGAGATACAGGACTTTCTAGTCACTCTCCCGTCGAAAGAGCGGATCAGGTGTACCCGCTACCACCGAGATGTTGTTGTACGAATTAAGAATGAAGAATTCCCGATCGACTTGATAGAATTCGACGGGTTGGGTTTTGATGTGATTTTCGGGATGAACTGGTTGGAGCGGTACAAGGGCAGAATCCTATGTGCCGAGCACCGTCTGCTTCTTCGGAGTCCATCTGGGGTTACCATTTCATACCGCCAGAGGCCCAGGGAGCCTTCGACACAGATCATCTCCGCCATGGCCATGTATCATGAAATCAGAAGGAGGAATGATGTATACCTCTGCTATGTCCGGGACATAGAGAGAGACCCTGAGTTTAGCCCTGATGTGCCGGTTGTGTCGGAGTTTCCTGATGTCTTTCCTAAGGAGCTCCCAGGCATGCCGCCTACACGGGCAGTTGAGTTTGAGATAGACTTGGTACCGGGCACCGGACCTATAGCGAAGGCGCCTTACCGTATGGCTCCAGCTGAGATGACAGAGCTCAAGGAGCAGCTGCGAGACCTACTCGACAAGGGATTTATCCGCCCTAGCGTTTCACCATGGGGAGCACCAGTCCTTTTTGTGAAGAAAAAGGATGGTAGTCTCCGCCTTTGCATCGATTACAGAGAGCTGAATGCTGTGACGGTGAAGAACCGTTACCCATTGCCACGTATCGATGATTTATTTGATCAGCTGAGAGGTGCATCTGTATTCTCTAAGATCGATCTGCGATCGGGTTACCATCAGATTGCTATCAGGGACAGTGATATTGAGAAGACCGCCTTCCGTACCAGATATGGGCACTATGAATTTACGGTCATGCCGTTTGGGTTGTCTAATGCACCAGCAAAGTTTATGGACTTGATGAATCGTTTGTTTCGAGATCAGTTAGATAAGTCGGTGGTTGTCTTCATCGACGATATTCTCATTTATTCTAAGTCCCGGGTGGAGCATGAGGCTCACCTGAGGAGTGTGTTGCAGACGTTGAGAGAGAACCAGCTTTATGCGAAGTTCTCAAAGTGTGAATTTTGGTTAGACCAAGTCTCTTTTCTTGGTCATGTTATTTCTGAGGCCGGGATCGCTGTGGATCCGGCCAAGATTGATGCTGTGCGCACCTGGCCTAGACCGAAGACGGTTACCGACATCCGGAGCTTCCTCGGTCTGGCAGGTTATTATCGGAGGTTTGTAAAGAATTTTTCTAGTGTTTCGAAACCAATGACATCCTTAATGAAGAAGGATGCACCGTTTGATTGGACTGAGGATTGTGAGATCTCATTCCAGAAGCTCAAGGATGCTTTGACTTCTGCACCAATCCTTACTATACCAGAGGGTACTGATGGCTTCGAAGTGTACTGTGATGCATCAGGTAAAGGTATGGGCTGTGTTTTGATGCAACACGGGAAGGTCGTGGCTTACGCCTCCCGACAGTTGAAACGACATGAGGAAAATTATCCTACGCATGATTTGGAATTGGGTGCCATTGTCTTCGCTTTGAAGATATGGCGACACCATTTGTATGGAGTAAATGTGACGATTTATTCAGATCACAAGAGTTTGAAATACCTGTTCACTCAGAAGGAGTTGAACATGAGGCAAAGGAGATGGGTTGAGTTCCTTACCGATTACGATATCAACCTTCAGTACAAGGAAGGTAAAGCAAACATTGTAGCTGACGCATTGAGTCGCCGAGCACACTCTCTCCATTCGCTCATCTCTCACTCGAGCTTGGTTGAAGAGGTGCGGAGTGCTCAGATGTCAGATCAGTACATGCGAGAGATCAAACAGAAGCTTACTGATGGCACGTTCGAAAGTCAGAAGTACGATTTCCGACTTCATGATGATGGTTTGATCAGGCTGAATGGCCGACTTGTATTCCACGAAGTAGCGCTGAGTTGAAGGAGCGCATATTGAGTGAATCACACTGTTCTTCTACTTCTATTCACCCCGGAGCTTCAAAAATGTACAAGGGTATGAAGAGACATTTCTGGTGGACCGGTATGAAGAAAGATGTGACAGATTATGTTGTTAGGTGTCTCACTTGCCAGAAGGTCAAGTTTGAGCACCGTCGTCCGGGTGGCATGGTACAGCCAATGCCCGTTCCTGAATGGAAGTTCCATGATATTTCCATGGACTTCGTTGTTGGGCTTCCGCCTACTCGGGGAGGCTTGAATATGATATGGGTCGTTGTTGACCGACTGACCAAGGTGGCCCGATTCATTCCGATGAAGGACACCTGGAAAGTGGCGAAGCTAGCAGAGCTCTTCGACCGTGAGATAGTACGACATCATGGAGTACCGAAGACTATCGTGTCTGATAGGGATACTAGATTCCTCTCGAGGTACTGGAGAAGTACACGGGAAGCACTTGGTACCGAACTGAAGTTGAGTACGGCGTTTCACCCACAGACAGATGGTCAGAGTGAGCGCACCATACAGACGCTTGAGGATATGTTACGTGCATGTGCACTTGACTTTCAGACCAGCTGGATTGATAAGTTACATCTGATCGAGTTTAGCTACAACAACAGTTACCATGCATCGATCAAGATGTCTCCCTTCCAGGCCTTATACGGTAGACCATGCCGCACGCCATTATGCTGGGATGAGTCAAGTGAGACGGTCATTATAGGACCTGAGTACTTAGAGCAAGTACAAGCAGAAGTACGCCAGATTCGGGCAAATATGAAAGCAGCTCAAGATAGGCAGAAATCATATGCTGATGTGCGTCGACGTGACCTGGAGTTCGCTGTAGGCGATCAGGTATTTCTTAGAGTATCCCCCATGAAGGGAGTGTTTCGTTTTGGCCAGAAGGGCAAGTTGAGCCCGAAATATGTGGGGCCTTATGTGGTGACGGAGCGGATAGGCCCGGTAGCTTACAGGCTTGATTTACCTGCTGAGCTGGGCAAGGTACACGATGTATTTCATGTATCCCAGTTGAAGAAATATATGTCTCATCCGTCTCATGTACTTCAGCCCGAGAGGCTAACTTTAGAGCCGACCATGCGATCAGTGGAGACTCCCGTACAGATCCTGGACACTAAGACTCGAGACACTCGCCATAAATCTGTAAGATTGGTGAAGGTCCTCTGGTCTAACCAGGAGGTCGAGGAGGCCACTTGGGAGCTAGAGGAGAAGATGAGGGCGAAGTACCCGTCGTTGTTTACTTCTTAGTTTGTATGTATAGGGTACGGGGCGTACCCCCTTTTTAAGGGGGGTAGAGCCGTTCGGTTATGTATGTACGGCATGTATCGGAATACATGTCTATGTCGTTATGTTATAGACCATTGAGTCTAAGATGTTATGTTATAGACCCTTGAGTCTAAGTGATGTTGTGTTAGCAGGACCTTGAGTCCGACGCGATGTAAGAATGTTTGTGTGTTGTATGGAAGCGTTGTTTCAAAAGTAATCCCCGTGTTCTAATATTTAAGATACGTGGGAAGTGTGAACTTTGGGGACAAAGTTCTTTTAAGGGGGGTAGATTGAAATACCCCAAACCTTAATATGTTAGTTAAATATATAATTATCATATTCTAAGGCTTACTTTAGTCATTAGAAACATGTGGGAAAAATTCCCGAAGGAAACGGATCCAAATAGTGGGTTAAAAATGAAAAACGGGCTTTAAAGCACGTTTTTCGAGGAACCCGGGAAATGTAATTTTAAACGGGTTAAATGGACTAATAAAAATTTATAGTCAACCATATGGCTATAATTAAATATTAGTCAAGGTCTAGGACCAAAAAAAAAATAAATAAAACAAAAATCCGGAAACCGGACCCGGACTGTTAAAACTGACAGTTCGGGAACTAACGGGTGTTATCTGCTAAATGACCAAATGCCACTCTCTCACATTGTAAAATAAAAATCAAATATTCCCTCTCTCTCTTGTGTCTCACGGTTTGCTCTCCCCCTCTCCTTCTCTACTTTATTAATTCTACTTATTTACTAAAATACAAAACAATAAAATACTACCTACTTTATTTCCTCTCTCACACTCTCTCTCTTCCCCTCATTCTCTTCACTCACGATTCTTTCCCCTACCCAGCTCTCTCTCTTGTTTTTGCTCCTCTAATGGCGATTTCACAAAGCCAAAGAAGCCCCAACTTCAATCTCTTGTAACTCCTTCATCTTAGCTCCAAATTCGAAAATTCTTTCACCAAAATACTCCTCTCATCTTGGGGATCATTTTGTACCTTTCGAAATCTCAAAACACCATACTTCATCTCCATGGGTATATCTCATTTTGAAGAAGAAGCTTCACATTCTTGAAGCCATCAGCCCCTTGTTGTTCTAAGGTAAGAAAGAACTCAAAAATCCATTCATCTTTCCATGTCACATGGTGGCCGATTTTGGTGAGTACTAAACACCATTATTTTCTCTCCATTTAGCTTGTTCAATCTTTTGAAGTGTTGGAGCTAGCCCAAATTCCATTACCAAAAACTTCATTTTGAAGTAGAAGGTAATTCCCTCCTATGATGTTCAAATAATTATTCTAGGGTTAATGGGATTGTATTCATGAACCCTAAATACTCATTGTTATTATCTTGGCATGGTCATTAGTGTGACAATAAATCCCGTTGGAAATCGGTTGAAGAACAAGAAGTGAGGAAGAGAGAAAGTTGAAAGAAAACCCAAGGTAAACAACTTACCTTATGTTGTGTGGTGTTTTAAGAGATTGTGTTTTATGTTTGTACGAATATATATATGCTCAGTGAAATGCAGGTGTTGCTAATAATATGAGGAAATTCAGTGTTTAAAATTATTGTTGTTTAAGGGCCTAAGAGCCAAGCTTTTAAGGTTTATGAATATTGAGAGCTGTTATGGTTTAAATGGTGAGTTGTAAGTGTGTTTTGGTGCCTTGGATGAATTGATGGTTGAAGTGTTTCAATGGGTTAAAAGATAAGTGGGAACATGTAAAAATTGTGGGGAGATCATGTCAAAATTGGTGTAGAAATGTAATGGTTCAAATACATTTCTAGGTGGGAACAAACTAGTGAACTACAAGTGTTTTGAAAGAATATTTAAGGAGTTTTTGGAGGTCATTAAGATGTGTTTGAAGTGTCCAAATGAGGTTAGAACATATTAGGATATATGAGGAAAAGTTTGGAGTTGAAAGAACAAATTAAGAGGAAAGTCTGTAGTGGACCGACCCAGGGTCCGACCCAGTTCTGGGTCGGTCGGACCACGTTAAGCCAGCCGGAAAGTCTCGGCAATGGACCGACCCAGAGGGCTTTGGGTCGGTCGGCTTAGCTTTGGGTCGGTCGGGCAAAAATTTAACGAAGGAAAAGTTTCGGCAAAGGACCGACCCAGATGGTTGGGTCGGACCTGGGTCGGTCGGAGAATTTCCAAAGGGCGAAAAGTTTCGGCAATGGACCGACCCATAAGGTTGGGTCGGTCGGTGGGTCGGTCGACCCTTAACAAAAAAAAAAAAAAAAAAAAAAAAGAAATTTTAATTTCTAAGAATGTTACTTGGTATTAAGGTGTGCCATTAGTAGGGTAGTGATGATTAGGACCCTAAGTACTTAAGTAATTAAGTTAAGATTAAGTACAAACCTTAATGTTTAAAGTTAAGGTTATAAGGTTATATAAGACATAGTAGGAGTGTAATAATGACATTTTAAAAGGGTGAGAAGTTAAAACAAAATGTGGAATTGAGATAACTAGAGGTGCGAAGTAGTTAATGTTAATAAAGACCTTGTACATTAATTAACCAACGTTACCAATGATGTATAGGAGTGGCATACGGGGGAAATCAATCGGAGCAAAGACCAAGGTATGGTTTCTTGCAGTCCGTTGCCTACCGGTTTACACCGGCTTGTGTGTGTTGTGTTTGCGTGTTTACAACCTTGTAAGATTAAATCATGAAACGAGTTTACAGTCCTTACTATCATTGTAACGTGTGTACACCGATACCGGTAACCTCGAAGGCGTGCTAACTATTGATTAACCAAAGCTAGGAAGTGCATGAGAACGGTATCCGGTAATAACGTCCCTCAACCTAAGGAACGTTCTAACCCGGCTATGTGTGTTTGGTTGTGATGTGTATTGATGGATTGTACCTTACCTCCCTTGCTTGTCTAACTGGACTTAAACACTTACTTGTGTGAGATCATGTTAAGCTCCCATTGTGGGACTTCTAACGAGTGCTAACCGGGGAGTGAGGAATCCGGTCGTTCCGGTCACGCGTGTATGTATGGGTGTCGACATCTGAATCAGATCGGTCTTCCTTAGTTAGGGCGTTTCTTTATGGGGAATTCGACCTCCATAGCTAGCCAAGTACCTACCTGACTTCCACTCGGGCTAGGGGGAAATTATGTGTTGATGTGTTCGGGTCACTACGCTCGTCTCATCTCTCAAGTTAAAGTTATTCATCCGACTAACAAAACAGTAATGTGATTTGTGTTAAGCTTAACATGAGGATGAAGACATCCTCTAGGCTTACAAGTTGACTAACCATGTTGGTTGTTACTTAAGGTGAACTGTTTTCACTATATATGTGTTGTTATTGTTCTGCAATAATTCCTGTTATAATATGTATGTTGTATGATAAAATCAACTCCATGTAATAACGACAATTAGTTGCGTGTATCCCGGTAGCCAGCGGGCTGCACGTTAACCATGCCAGCAAAAGGTTGCTGACCCCCTTTGGGGGCTATGTTTACTTGCAGGATGAGGATCGAGGAAGCAGAATGGCTTTAGGTCCTAGGATGTTGATATTTTGTTATTTTTGGATGTTGAACCCGAGTAGTGTTTGTACACTCGAGGTCGTTTGTTTTGGTGGATGTAAAGCTAGATAGTGATTTTTGAACAGTTACACTCGGTATATTGTAATTCTTTTGGATAGTCATTTTTGGAAGGTTGTAAGTATGCTCGGGATTCGTGTAATCAGACCGATACATTATGTAACAGCCTTGTTAGCCACGTGGGTGGCTAACGGCGTGTAACACCGCCTTTTTGGTATATGTTTAAGTAATGATTTCCGCTGCGATTATTGACTAAATGCTAAGGTTTGGGATGGGTGTTACACTTCTATTTCTATTTATCTCACATCTAAATAGTGATGTAGTTTGATTGGTTGTTCATTAGAGAGAGAAGATTAAGAAACTTGTTATTGTAGTGAATAGAGTTTCTTAAGTAATAAATATAATTTTTAGATGACATGGCACCTAAGAATGTGTTAAGAAACTTAATAACCATTGTGGATGCCCTTAGATTCCAGCCATATTTTAAGGAGGCGGTATAATATATTGTTCTCCTTTTGTCAATTTTGTTTGTTAAATTTGGTACTTTACCATATAATATTTTTTATTATAGATACTCAAATTTTAATTAACCTAAATTCTAGAACATATTATTTGCAAGCTATATATATAGAAAAACGTAAAATAAATTTAAATTTCTTATGTTAACTATGCTATGAAAAAGTATCAAAGATAAACTTTCAAATTAGACCTGATCACAACTTGTTCAACCGTAACTTACCGTCAGTTTGGAACAAATCGTGACCATTTCAAAGTTTGATTATATTTTTGACGTGGAGGTCTAACAAAAAATAGGTCCGAAATTTTTTGGTCAAGTCATGGCACAATTTGAACCGTGGACAACCCAGGCCTAGCCCAAATTTAATTTTAGATAATATATGTATATAACCTAGTTTTTTTATGTAATTATATACTAAATTTAGTTTAATTATATATAATACATATGAAGTTTGTAATATATATATATAAATTTTATTAAATTATTTAGTTATTTCCTTTGTAAAGATAATAAAAAGGGGTTAGGACCTGGCCCACCATCCAATGATGTCCAGTATATAAACTTACCCACAATGTATGGCTTGGTTAGTTATCTAAATTTAATCGAAAACGTGCTTTTGCTATAACCATTTTGGTCATTGTATGGTGGATTTTTTTTTCTTCAAAAAGGTCATGTATGCTAAATTAAGAGCTTAATTGAACCAGAGGAAAAAAAAAACGAAGCTAAAAATAAGGAATGTTACAATTCGATTCTTCAATGCTGATTAACAGTCCCGAAGTTGTTTAAAGAAGAAAAAGAGTCCCGAAAGAGAATTAAAGAGATTGCTAATTAGCTGAAGAACAACTCCTATGATACATACACATTGTTTCCATCCCAAGATGCTATTCTGTTATCTGTCCGTAGTAGTATCATCCATGCAAGCACGGAAAACTGCACACGAGGTTAATGCAGGATTATTTAAATTTTGGCCCAAGAGATTACCTAGGGTAGGGTGGCTTCGATCGGTTACCAGTCTACCCATTCAGCTCTTGTTCCGTTACTGGTTAAATACGTACACATGATTATGATGTCCTGTTTTCTAGGGTTCACATTAAGAAGTAGGTTTTTGTTTGTGTTCTAAAAAGAAAAAAAAAGTAGGTTTTGGAAACCGGAAAGAGGATCCGCACCGCATGACTATCAGTATTCTTGAAAATCAATATTTAAATGCTATTTTTTATAAATTAATAATTTAACTTTTTTTTATAGAGAAAAAATAATAACTTGATTAGAATAAAAGTAAATTTGTTGCTTAAATAATTTTAGTTTCTCTTTGATAATGAAAATAATATGATAACTGTAAATTTGTGAAATAAAATAATAAATAAATTTTATATCTTCCTCTAGAATTAAACTAAATCTTTTGTTTTAATATTTTATCGTACAAATTAATGCCTGTTTCACACAAGTCCTTGGGTTGTCTTCAATCTTAAACAAAAGGTATAGAGTACATATCAAGAGAAACTTGCAAGGGTAAGTAAATGCACCAATCACTTGCTCCACTACCTTTTGATTCACCTCAAAGGGTGTGCAACTCAAGACAGATTATTTCCTAAAAACCATTGGATTTTACACACCTCGCACATTAACAATATTACAGATGGGATTGAAAGAAAACAACAATATTACAGATGTAATATGCCATGAAAGTAAAGAAACATATGCTCAACAATATTGCAACACTAGACAAAATTTGAAAAAAAAAACACATGATTAAATACCAATAATTATAATTTTATAGTTTTGTCTTAGTAGAAATTGCAGTATAAATGGTGACCCTATCTAGGTCCCGTGTGGATCAGATATGGATCGACTTGCGTTCCCTCTAATATATATTATCATATATATACACAAAAAAAAACTACAAATATTTCAAGACCAACAGAACCTAAATCCCCATTAGAGTTACATGTGAGTGGTCTACTTTAAATCAGGTAGTAAGAGGTGCAGGATTCAGCTTGCACTCTAACAAATTATCATTATGCCAAATTTTTTTTTTGAAATGTGAAGTGTTTATATAAATTGCAAAGGTTACCAGAAAGTGTTAGATACATAGAAGCCCATATATCTGATAACTAAAGAGGTGGGCATCACATTGGGAAGAGGATATACAAAAGCTTCCCAAGCGATGAACAAAACAGCGTAGAGCTGGCAAAAATACCCCAACCACAAATCTAAATTTACAAGCCCCTAGGGTGTACAAAAAAAAATGGTCAACAACAAAAGATCTTTTAGAAGCAGAGGACCCTATCAAGCCAATCCGGTCTGTGGTGGAATCGTCCCATCTTCATCCAAATGATGGCTTTGATGGCAGCTTGATGTCCAAAATATGAGAGGAGCAGTCCCAGTTTGGCTGGCCGTGCACGCTTGCATCTTTCAATCCAAAGTGGTAGACAACATTAGCAACCGCCCGCTTTTTTCATGAGGTCAATGAGCAGCTGCGGAGGCTCTTCGGTTAGGGGGGTCCCCACCAGTCACGCTTGTCCACCAAATCCTGTTAGAGTACATGCATAAAAAAGAGATGGTTGCTTGTCTCTGAGCACGCTCACAGAGCCAGCATCTGTTAGCAAGGCCATTGCCCCAAGATTGGAGCTTATCGCAAGTTTTTAGTCTATTTTTAAGAGTAATCCACAGAGAATTTGGCTTTGGGAATGGACCAAAGTAATTTCAACAGACATGTACCAGGGGAAGGGCCGGATGGGTTGAGACATCATGAGAGAACAAGCTGACCCTAGGACGCAGGGGGTAGAGCTGAAAAGATAAATGCATCTATTGGGTGATCCACATTGAGCTATCCACCAATCCCTAGTGAAAACCCCAACCGTTAATCTCATCATACCTCTTAAAACCTTCTCTAATTACTCTTACTCGCACAGCGGAACTCTAACTTACAACGAGGGGTGAAAAACGCCGTTAGGCCACCCTGTGGCTAACCAGGCCTTTCTTACATACCGTAACGGTCTGTGAACTGGAACAAACCGAGTACTTCATAAATACAACACTCAATTCATATCTCTACTATACCGAGCCAATATACGGATGCCGATACATACTCGGACTTACCCTCATTCAAACGCATAAGTAATACAATCTAATACCCCTATCTCACACAGTCCCCGTCTACTCTTCTCGAGACGGTGGTCGCTTCAAGTACCTCCACTAAAAACGTTCCCCCTAGGGGGTCAGCTTACGCTGCGCATGAAATTCGCATATACCGCGTGCTAACCGCGGTACGCCGACTACTTTGGGTCGATATACATGGAGTTCATTTTAATCACACAACATGCATCATGGCAATACAATATATATGTATATCACACAAGGAATCTACATCCAATCACGGAACAACGATTCCTAACTAACATAACTATGTGTTAGTGGTAACTGGTTATCTTAGGCATTGAGGGTTATTCCTCACTATGCCTTGTTTTACTTATTCAATACCCTCAACCGCTCTCTCGGGTTACTTATTCGTATACACACCCATTCTCTTGGGCTAACTCATTCTATATACACTTCTCTCTCGGGTTACTCATACATTATACTCACCCCTTTCTCTCGGGTTATTTATACACATTATTCACCCACATCTTGGGTTATTCAACTAAAGCTCTTGTAGATTCTCGAGACACTACAGTCTCCTACGTCACGCTTGTTACTCTCTTTAACATACTTAAGCCAAAACTCATGGCTCTCTAGCATAGTCTTACTTCCCCGGTTTCGCCTACTCTGGGTCTAGCATGGGTGGAAGGTTCAACTAGCTCACGGAACTCTCTCTTAGTTCCTAATCTCTTTTACTTAGGTCCGACTACTCTGGACTACTCTCGTTCCCATACACTCCTCTCTGGCATTATAATAATCATGTCTATAGTCTAGAAGCATCACTCGATGTTTCTAATGACTATGGGAACTTTACTTAAATTCGGGTAATCTTAGGTTTAAGGGTTACCCTCACAATCATATGATTTATACATTGGATATTTTTCTTATACCGGGTAAAATTCCTCATATAAGGGTCGACCGTATCTCAGGGGGTCACATAGTCCCTTAGTCCTCCTTTACCTTTCTTATATGTTTACATTATTGGACTAACTTCGATCCTCTCGATGGAGGTTCGTTTATTCCTCCACTCATATTTATTCCGTGGATTGTTTCAATAAGGTTTCTAACCGTTATCGGGTATTACTCAACCCGTACATCTCCTCAAAACGTTCTAGGGAGTTCATAATGTTTGCGTTATCGTTATCTTTAATCGATACTTGTGTGTGTTTTGCATGTTTTCCGTTATCATACGCATCGATCCGTTCTACGGATCTCTAGCCGAACGTTACTCACTATGAGTCGGTCTTTACACTATGTTAGACCACACCGGCATACAAGTATGTTAGTTCAGTCAACATACAACAAGACATACATAATCAAACAAGGATTATTTTCATGCTTTATCTTGATTAAGCCGGCACACAAAACACAAAATCAGAGTAACTCGGTTAGCATACGGGGCATGAGAAAATTACCTTTCACCGGTTTTACTTTTACCGTGTCATCTCACACATGCTCGGGTCACGCACGATTCTCTGATAATGTTTCAAACTTATTTAATACTAAGCTCATACGTACTATATAAATGCTACTCCCGTACTTACCCCGTTATCCCGTTATCTCGGTTTTATTCTTGTTACTTTGAGTTCTCACTTCTCAATCACTTCTAACACTTTCTACACTTCTTAGGGCCTTTACATATCACCAAACAAGGCCTTAACATGTTATAACATCATTACATTCAACCCCCATCATTTACCAACCTTTAAAATACTCTCTGTAGGTTTCTGGGGGTGGTCCGGGACTTGGTCCATACCCTAAGCCCGATCAATCACAAAACAACTCTCGTCCAAAAATAATGCATGGTCGGGACCTTGTACCTAGGCCAAGTCCCGGACCAATATGGTGCGTACTCGCGCTAGAAAATTGTATATGGTCCGGGACTTGGGCATAGAGCTAGGACCCGGACCAAACAAGCAGGCAGCTCTCGGGGTAAAAATAGGGTGGTCCGGGACTGGTCCTGGAC
Organism: Limonium bicolor; assembly: GCA_023374045.1. Lineage (NCBI taxonomy): Eukaryota > Viridiplantae > Streptophyta > Magnoliopsida > Caryophyllales > Plumbaginaceae > Limonium > Limonium bicolor. The sequence goes on from JAIOTZ010000822.1 coordinate 38,034, forward strand.
CTAAGTCCCGACCCCTGCTACAAGATTTTGCAGAATTGGCATTTTCTATCTCTATTACAGTTATCTCTCTTTAGTCCTTTAATTATCCAATCTTCCCCACCTTAAATCCACAGTTTAAGCACTTAATTACCCTTCTTAATCACCTTAAACCCAAGCATCATCAAGTACACTCATCACCATCTAGTTAATTTCTCTTAATAGTTTTACACTTAGAAACTAGTTTTTCCACTTGCTTTTCTATCAATTTGCAACAGATTTTGGTCCTCTTCTTAAAACAATTCAAAACTCACTTACTAATGTCATTCCTAGCACCAAAATGACATTATTTTCCCCTCCAGTTCTACTCCAAGCACCCTTCTCTTTTTCTTCCCAAATTCAAGTGATTTATCACTCACTTCATCTTCTAAACATACTAGTTTAATCCTAGTTTTCACTCTCTTAATCACCCTTGGTTTCCAAGTAAAATTTGACAGCACTTGCTTGCTTTACTAGCATTTTCACCACACTAAACATGTTCCACAAACACCTCTTTCTCCCCTGTTTGGTTTAAACATAACAACACATAAAAATCCCACGTGTTACACTAAATGTATTAGTTTAGCTCAAGCTTATTCTCTCATTAGCAACCTTAAAAGCAGCTTCACTCATATTAAAATTGTAGTATCTCACTACACTAATACAAGATCATTCTCACCACTTACAAAATCTGTGTTTTTGCAAGAAGATAACCAATACAAGGTAAGCTCTTTACCTTGTTTCACTTTCAGTTTTCCTCCTCTTCTTCCTCTTTATCTTGTTCCCTCTTTCTTTCCTCTTGTTTTCCCACCACACAGGCTTTGGATTGCCCACAACAACCGCAGCCCATCACACATTCAACAATCAATTTATTTTTCCTCCACAAAACCTATCTATATATTAAGTGCTAGTTTTCAAAGTTTAATCTAGGTTTTACCTTGAAGAACCCAAATGGTGGATTGGCAATCATTGGAGAGGTTTCCAACACCCCCACAAAACATATGGTCTCGGCTGAAATGAGAGGAGTTTTCCAACTGAGGAAAAAAGTCTCACAAATGGTAGAATAGGCTTTGAAATGGTATAAATAACTCACTTTATATCCTTAAGGCACTCAGGAAGAGAAGAAGGGTTGAAATCTACTCTTCAAGCGCCAAAAGCTCCCACGTCCATGGAGATGAAAGGAGGAATCGAAACTTTGATGGTAGGATCGAAGCTCTCACCGAGACGAGTTCAACGTAAACCAATTTCGTGCGATTCGGTGGACAATGAGTAAGATGGAGGTGAAAAGGTGAGCGTGTGAGCTGTTGGTGTCGCCGCGTACAAGAGGAGAAGAAGGAGTTTGCAAGTCTCTGGAGCATTCAGTACGTGATGAAGGAGAAATGAGAGGTAAGTACTTTACTCTACTTTAGCTTTATACTATTTTTTCTTTCTTACTTATTTATTTGTCTTGTTATTACTTAAGCTAGCAGCTATTAATGGGTGTACACTTATTAATTAAACCCGGCCCACACTAATTAATAGCCCGGTCGTTTTTTCGTCTTTTCGAATTAAACGCGTTTCGTCTCCCGGTTTCGTCACTATTCACTTACCGGGTCCCGTTTTCCGGAATTTTCCTCTTAATGAATTTAATGGGTAGTAGCTTCCTTAATACTTAATTATAGTTATTTAATCAACTATAATTTTTACGGGTCCGTTTGACCACTTAAAGTCATGTTTTCGGTATACTCGAAAAGCGTGCTATAAACTCCGTTAGCATTTTTAATCCATTTTGGATCCGTTTTCTTCGGGAATCACTCCCGTATACTAATTAGGCCTAACTAAGCCTAGGAATCCATCTCGGACCCTCTCGAGATCATGTATCTCTTATACTCATTTAACGCGCATTCTAGCGTTTTTTGTTTCAAGCGTTTTCTCTTTCTTTTGGTTTTATTTTCTTTAACCAATACTCTTTAGGCACCATTAGGCCTTTTATAATCATATTAGGGTAATTTAATCGCCATTTTTAGATCCGGGGTATCACCTAGCATGGAGGATAGCTTTCCAAGTCCAAGGGTCGTTACCTTTGGAAGAGGTTGACCAGAAGCTAAGGTTAGTCAAGAAATTTTTATGGATCCATTGAATCCAGAGGTGTTCTGGGTCATGGGTTCTGGCGGAGATAGTCTTGAGCATGAAGCACATATTCCATTTATGGATGTCTTTAATTCCAAGACCACCATTTTTCTTTGTGTTCGTGACCGAGCTCCAAGCCAAAGAAGGGGTGGAGTTTTTGTCTGCCTCTCCAGACCAAAGTATGAGCGGAAACAGTTGGTAATTCTTTTGATAATGTTCTTGGGAATGGAGATGCAAGAGGCCCAGAAACCCACAATCCAAAGAGGGTACTTGGATGAGTGAGAGGCGGCCCGCAAAGAAGAGGGATTTATTTCCCACGAAGTGATTGTTTTATGGATGCTATCCAAAGAGGATTGAAGTCAGTAGCTTTAGATTCCTAGCAGTGTAGGAATGCCTAGATAGCGAAAGGGAAGGTCCCCTGGTTTAAAGCCCGTAAGTTTGGATGATTGAGTTAGCAAGGGCGGGCTCACTCCCCCAAGGAATAAGTCATATTAGAAGGGTTGAGCATTAGGCCAGATGCATCAGAGAAGCGGTTGACTTGATTAAGCATCAGGGAGATGGAACTATTGTCACCCCTACAGAATAAGAGAGCATCATCCGCAAAAAAGAGATGAGTAATCCGGAGGGGTCTGCAAGAGGGATGGTAATGAAAAACCAGGATACCATGAAGCTGGTCAAGGAGCCTAGAGAGCATGTTCATAACAAGCACGTGAGATAGGAGATAGGGGTCTCCTTGGCGCAGCCCTCGCTCCCCTTTGAAGGAGACAGAGGGGGAGCCATTGATGCTGATCCCGAAGGAGACGGTAGTGACACATAGCATAATCCAGTTACTAAACTCCGAGGGGAAGTTGAGGAGGATAGGGTATCCTGGAGGAATTCCAGTCAACAGTGTCAAAAGCTTTCCTAATGTCCATCTTCATCATGCAACTAGAGGAGATATTAGCTCTTTGATAGTTTTTCATAAGGCAAGAGCAAAGTTGGATGTTATCTGAGTCGAACGGCATGAAAGCCCCTGACTGAGATTCACAATTGAGGGGAGGACACTCTTGAGCCTTTCTGCAAGAATTTTGCTAATATTTGTAAAGAGTTTGCAAGCATGAATAGGCCTGTAGTCCCCCGGGGACGAGGCATTTTGATTTGAGATGAGGTTATGAGGGTGGATTATCTATTTGAGCACCTACCGCTGTGGAAAAAGCTTTTAAAGCATCACAAATATCCTCACCTATAAGGGCCCAAGCAGCTTGAAAAATTGGCGGTATAACCATCCGGGTCTGGGGCTTTATCATCACTATGGAGAAAGGGCTGATTTAACCTCCTCGTTCTGGACGGTCCTGATTAGACTTATATACTCTTACCATATGCCCAATTTATCAACATATATGTCTAACAATTTATGGGTTCTCATGTTCCTAATTTTAAACCGAAATAAACTAAATATCAACCATATATGTCTAAAATTTGGGTTCTCATGTACCTAATTTTAAACAAAATAAACTAGAATAGTCATTTTGTTTATTAACGGTTAAGCTAGATCAATAATGAAGAATAAATCAAATTTATCCTAATTTTTTTGTTCCTCGACCTGATAATGGTTTATTACTGATGCTTCATTGTTCCTTTATTCTCTTGTATGTTTATGAAATATAATTATAATTCATTGAAGTTGCTAAGTACACCTAATCTTTGCAGAGCGGCTTAAGGGGCTCAACAAGTTCATTGGAACAAGACCCGAAATTTTAGGGCCCATTTTTTGGGCTCTTATTTTTTTTTCGAATTTATATAATTTTTTATGGTTAAAAAAGTGTAGAATCAAATAATTAATACTAGCATATTAGATTTTTATGTAAAAAACGTAATAATTAATAATTTTTTAAGGAATTAATTTTTTTATCATTTGTAATTGTTCAGCCTAAAATTACAATATCTTCTAACTAAATATTTTATATTCTAGATTAAGATTTAATTTATAAAGGGTCTTTTTTAAGTTGACACAGGGACCTCATGAATGACTGAGACGCCCCTGAATCTTTGTTGGGAAATTTCAATCAAATTTCATTCAAATTCCTTAACATAAGAAAAACTATAATAATGTCCGACTCTAGAAGCCAAATTCATAATTTCCACTGTTTCATATTATTTTCAATCATCTAAACATCCAAACTCAAAAGATATTTAGGTAATTTTGATACTTACACATCAAGCCGTTTTTTTAAAGGTAGTGTTCATACAGGTTCCTAAAAAAATGCCATATTCAGTTATAAAATTCAAACTAGGAAAGCAGGAACACGTTTTTTTTTGAAAATTACATGCCCCACCCATGACGTTTAGAGAAATTTTACACTACTCCACCCACATGGTTTCAAAATTACTTTCCCCACCATGTGGTTTCCCTTGTTTTACATCCATCAACTTTTCTAATTTTTGTTCAACTTCAAAAGATGCTTAAACGATGTGCGAAATTGATGAAACTTTACACGGTGATGCTAAAGTGTTTATTATTTTGATTCACTGAAAATCTAAGTTATCTAAGCTTAATGTGACCATGTGGGACCCAATGAACTTGTCACATGTTTCATTGGGTCCACAGTCACAATTTAAGCTTAAAAAGCTTTGAATTTGACATAAGATCAAAATATAACACTTTAGCATCATCCATGTAAAGTTAATTAATTTGGCACACATTTAGCATCTTTGATTTGAACAAAAATTAGAAATTGTTGGATGTAAAATAGGAGAAACCACATGAGTGGGGAAAGTAATTTTAAAACTACGTGGGTGGGGTGTGAAATTTCGCCAAATCATGGATGGGGCTTGTGTAATTTTCCTTTTTTTTGGCAGAAAGCATGAACTACTAAAATGATGGGATAGACAAAGTGTGAGCTCGAACAAAACTCGTACTGCAATAAGACAGTAGAGCGTAGAAATAGAGGCCCAGATGAGACTGGACAACACTTGAATGAATAGAGACCGGGGTTGGTTAGGACTTTGGACGGAACTCGGTTGACATTCGGCGCGAAGGTATGGGGCTTTAATGGGATTAGGGTGAGGCTCGGATAGGTAGCAACTTTCATCCTTGAACCCTTTCTCTCTCCTACTTTAATTAGACCTGGCAATTTGGGTTACTTAGTTCAGTTCGGTTCGTTCGGGTCGGGTCAATTTGTAGATATTCATTTTTTTGTTCGGTCGGTTCTGATCGGGTTGGTTATATGGTTAAAATTAGATTCGTGTGACTTCGGTTCGGTTTGATTTCGGGTTGGGGTGCTTTCGGATCGGGTAGCCTTTGCATTTTTCAGTTTTTCATCAGGTTATGGGTCAATTCGGGTGACTTACCACATTATGCTATATTGACAAAAATTTTAAAGTACAAATTAAGCAACCTTTGTAACTTGTATTAATTTTCATATTTGGATCCAATTCTATTAACATAGTGTTACTCTTGAGGCAGATTGCTATTGTGATTGGTTGGTTATACATAACAAATTGGATGACAATATTTTTATATTCTTTTAACTATAGATTTATTAATTGTATCACCAAGTATAAATTTAAATTCGGTGAATCAGTGGTCAATATTCGGCACTTGACGCGCAGTCTACCCCCCCCCCCCCCGGCCCGAG
>JAIOTZ010000823.1:0-43761 GCA_023374045.1 Limonium bicolor
CCTTACTGTTTGTGGCTGGGTATTCATTCCAGCTTCCATGCATTCGCTTTGAAATTTTTGAGACATATCCAATGTCTATATTAGATAATCTTTGCTCCTTACATCTTATAGTTCTTGTTCATGATCCTCAGATGGATTGCCTGGGTCGCTTATACTCGTTAGTTCAATTGTGTTCTTCCTCCTCGATCTTCTGTGGTGTCCAACTGTTCTGGCTTGGACTTACTTACGGTCCGTAGACGGAGTCAACTACTTCCCGTGTTCCGTACCCTACTTGTATACATATGTGGGGTACCATGCTGATACATTGCTACTTACCCGACTAACCTATACGTAGGCCTGTCAGGCCCGCAAGCTCCCATCGAAGTGCGGTCGTCCCACATCTCGTGTTTGTACACTCGTAGTGTTCGTCACACGTCTAGGTGAAGTATTCTGTTGTCAACTCCTCTTATATCGTCCTATGATAGCTTATTGTGAATCTTCTGGTTTGGTTTTATAAATCTGGGGGTTTAAAATAAATATTTGAGTTTTAAAGGGAAAATTTGGGTTTGATAGAAAAAACTTCATGGCATTTCAATGCTGGTTGATTTTGGCCAAGTCTAGCTTCTCGCTGACAGGTATGTTTCTTACTACAATAGTTGGACCATTAGGCCCTTCCAAGGTTTCATTCTTCAAGTCCTTGGAATTTGTGATTATGTAGCTGCTTCATTACGATCACGGTGCTTTACTAAGTATTGGATGTTTGTTAAAAGTCTTTCCGAATAATCTTGTTATTACTGCACTTGCCGTGGCAAGTGTGTGGTACTGGTGGTTTTTAGGTTAACCTATACCGATAACGGTATTGTTTCCTTGTGTATTTAGTAGCCTTGTTGGCTCTTCCATTGATCCACTGATCCTTTGCTTGGGTTAGTCAATCTCTTGAGTAACTTTTCAGGGATCTTGACATGGCTGTCATTGATTAGGGTACTTCTCCAATCCTTGGAGATCCCTATTTAGTTGTCTTGTGTTTTCCTTGTTGCTCATTCCCACACGTTTACCGTGGTTACCGAGCCTCAGCTTGTTTAGGCACTACTTCAGTAGTCCTGTCGGATTTTATCCCGTGAACGTTCTCGTAGCTCTCTAAGCATACTAGCCAGGTATTGTAACCTCTTGGCATTATAGTTCTGGAGTTAACCACTCCCGACTACATCCGTAGTCAGGTAGTATACCATTGGTGGTATTATCTAGCTATTACTATCCCACAGACTTGTGTCTCGGGTTTCATTTGCTTCTTTTTCCATTTCGTTGCACGCTTAGTGCTTCTCTTCCTACTGCTGCTTGACCAGCCAGGTTCCTGCGACTGCTAAGCACGTCGCCCCATGCTGTCGCAAGTTCCAGTCTCCTTATGGTTAGGATTCTCATTCTACCGTCATCAAGTGCAGGTATTGTTGTTCAACCGTGGACTATCTCCGGGACTTCCAATTCATGGAATCTACTATATGTCGGATTCTTGTTTACCGTATAATTATTCATAACTACCAGATCGGGTTTTTCCGAGTATGAGAGGACTTTCCTTCTCTCTGGCGTTCTTTCCCAAGTTATACAATGGGGAATGCGGAGGATGGGTCTGTTATGATAGGTATCTCGTACACACCGGAAGTTTCTAACTAGCGTATCTCTTGCGCTATCACTCAGCCCTTAGCCCTAAGCATCTAATTCCTATCTCGGTAATTCCTAAGCTCGGTATTCTAGTCATCAGAGCGATACTTCGCTCTGATACCACTTTTTGTAACACCCCTACCACTAGTACCGTCATTACCGTCTAATCTCCTCGTACTTCCATACATACGCAGCGGATACTTCCTTACACAACGGCGGGTAATATAATCCGTTAGCCACCCACGTGACCAACAAGGCTTACTTCCACTACAGCATCGGTCTGATGGACCGGAATACCCGAGTACTAAAACAATTACAATCCACACTACAAATACAACCTGAATACAACGACTCTCCATTCAATACGTTACTCAATACTTACCATGCGACATACCGAGTTTTCTAAGTACAATGCCAAATACAACATTTCCACATGTCTACACATACTCCTTACGAGTTATCACATTACCCATTCCTCATAAATCTACATACTACTCCTACTACAAATACAAAGGGGGTGTACCACTTGGTACACTTATGCTTCAAGGGCTACAAGCCTTACAATATTCTTTACTATCCACAAACTATCCCTGCTAACTAAGCATAGCAGCTGGTCTCTTACAGTGACCGTATCAGCTTCGGGTACCTGTAAAATAAAAACAGTGCCCTAAGGGGCTCAGCTTATGCTGCATATGAAATCCGCATACCCCGCGTACTAGCGAGGGTACGTCGACTACTTAGGGCGAATACATGTTGTTCCTTTATATAATACATACATACATGCTCTTACACAGTACAATACATTCATATCATAAAGCATACATACATTCACTGCATACAAGGAAGGCATTACAGTCAACCATTCATACTTACCGTTCCGGAGTTACGCTTCTCCAACACATACACAATACTTGTTATCTTCTTTACACACCCGGGTTAATCGGGTGTACATTACTCTTTTACTCAAGGTCAATGACTTACACTAGCCAAGACCATTACTCTACAATACTTTACTTACTTACTTACTTACTCAAGTCAAGTCAGTATGACCTCCAGGCAGGGACTACACCGTCCCACCACCGGGCTTTAGGGTGGCTCACCAATCTAGGATGCTACCCATTTAAGGGATTTGGTCCATAGAAAGGATTCAGGCCAGGAATCGGATCCTACCTCTTGTGTCTCCTTATCCTCACGCGTGGCCGAAACTATATCGGACTTCTACTCATTCCAATTTATTCAATACTCAAGTTAGGAGTTAGATGGTTAGGAATTAGTAGAAGTCATCACATCCATACCAAGGGTTAATACATTACACAAGTACACAATGAGATACACATACACATCATTCTCATCCATTCATTTCATGAATTATACAAACTAAATGTTCAAGACATTATAACAGAACAATATAAAACAAGCACAAGTAAGTGCATTAAAGTCCGATTTATGCGTTTATCTTATTTAGGTGATCAAATAAGCACACAAATCGGGGTAACCAAGTTATGATACAGAGCATGTGGAAATCATACCGTTCACCGTCGTACTCATACTACCGGTTTCCTTCGGAGCTCAACTATCCAAGTCCTATACATACATAGGGTTGTATGGTCAATAATTTATCATTGACGTACTCATTCCTTCACTAATACTCCCAATGTATTCTTACTAGTTCTTTACATTCCATACTTGGTTTGAAAATCATTCTTTACTCATTACTTCTTGAACTTACTTTCTTACTACTTTTTCTTACCATTTTTATTCCTTTAATAGTGTATTATCAAAGTCCCACATATATATATATATATATATATATATATATATATATATATATATACATATATATACATATATGATTACCTTTTTTTGGGTCCGACCGACCCAGAGGTGACCTGACCGACCCAAAACCCTCTGGGTCGGTCGAAGTCAGAAAGATTTCGACCCTGGAATTCATCTAGACCGACCCACGACCGACCCAACCTCCTAGGTCGGTCGAAGTCAGAAACTTCGGCTTCAAAATTCTTTCCCAACCGACCCACGAACGACTCACCCGTCAGGGTCGGTCGAAGTCAGAAAGTTGCGCTCCAATGGTTTTAGCCCCGACCGACCCATGACCGATCCAACCTTCTGGGTCGGTCGAGAGCATAATTGCCTATTTGGCTTTCTTTCAATTCTATTCTTTTATTTATCTCTTCCCCAATCTTCCTACATGTAATCCCACATGTTTTAGTACCATTTAATCTTTCCTAAAATACCTTAGTTCATCCACTAACTCATTACTAAATTCATCCCCCATTCTTATATTGATTTACACAATCTTCCTCATTTCCATTCCAGCACTCATACCAGTTTTGGTTCCTCCAGTGCTACAGATTTTTACTTCATCTTATACCATTCAATACTCCCTCTACCAATGCTACTTCTAGCATTCTAAATGCCTTATCTTACCACTCTAGTTCTTCCCATTACTTAAGTCCTTTTCCCAATCTGTTTTCAACATGATTAATCACTCATGACAACTACCAAATCCACCTAGTTATTGTCCAGGTTATTCCCTCTTCTTTCACAACTAAGTCCCTAATTTCCTAGACAAATTTTGACATAGTCTCCCCTATAATTTTCACTTTGCCCACACATACATACCAGCTCACAATCTATACCAAATTTCCATATCAACTCAAGCACTAATCAACACATAAATTTTCCTGCACATACATATTCATTCCCCATGGTTTTCCCAAGCTTTTAAATCATCATTCCAAACTGCAAAACAGCTACATTACTTTCCTCATTATACTACAACATATTTACTACTCATTACCATATACATTACACATTCCTGATACCCAAAATCTGTTACACTACACAATACAAAACAAACTCAAGGTAAGAGTATTTACCTTGCGATTTTAGTTTCTCTTTCTTTCTTTCCCTTCTGTTCCTTCCTTCTTTCTTTCTTGTTTTTGGTCCCTTGTTCAAGAACTAGGCAATGCTACAGCCCATACCAATACACACCAACGCTAGTTTAGAATTCATTCTTAACTAACCCTAGAATTTAGACACATTTTTAGAGTTTAGGAAAGGGCATTACCTTCCAATGAGTAGATGGAGTTCTTTGTTAGCAAGAGGGCAATATTTCTAGCCCAAAGAAGAAGCCAAAACCGGTTGGAATCCAAAGAACAAGAAGTTCAAAATCTGGAAATTTTCCTAATGCAAACAAGAGCTAGAAATGGTGGATTTTCAAATTTCTTTCTACCTCATTACATCAAGGTGAAGAAGGAGCTTCTAATGGTGGGCTCAAACCTTCAAATGGAGAATACCCATGGAGATGAAAGTAGTTGTTTTCAATTTTTGAAAGGAGGAAGGTGTTAACCTTGGCAAGGGGATTTCAATTGTATAGCTTTTATAATTTTTGGAGTTGATTTGGTCTCTCAAAAATTGAAGAGAATGAGGGGTTGGTGAGAGCTTCCACAAATCGCCATTGTTGGCTTTGGGAGGAAAAAGAAAATGAGAGAGAGAGAGAGAGAGAGAAAATCGTGAGAGGGAGGGGGAGTAGAGGAGAGAGAGTTTACTTTTTGCTTTTTACTTATTTTGTTTGTCCTTTAGTATATAAGGAGAATTAAGAGAATGAGAGAGAGGGGGCAAATCGGCCACCCACACACACACTCACATTTTTGCTTTTCATTTGCAAAAGTGGACACATTAGTTTCCTTTATTTACACTCTCACCCCACAACTCCTCGTTTCTTACAGTTTTTACTAACCGGAACCCGTTTTTTGGAATTTTCTCGTTTAAATAATTTTATTGATTCTAAACCTTCATTAATGTTTATTAATGACTATTTGGTTGACCAAAATTATTACAAGTCTATTTGACCCGCTTAAAGTCGCGTTTTCCCAGTTTCTTCGGAAAACGCCTTTAAGGTTCATTTGTGCTTTTAATCCATTTTAAGGGTCCGTTTTCTTCAGGATTTGTTCCCTCATGTTTATTTAGGAATAATTAAGCCTCTAAAACACTTATTATCCTAATTAATCACTATTTCTAATTACGGGGTATTTCAGTTGATGATGATGAATTAATGTTCGATGAGACACCACCTTTTTCTACCAGTATTCCTGTCACAGACATTGTTGATGTTCCAGACGATGATGTAGTGTATACTAGGTCTGATCACGATGAGGGTTTATGGGTTGAAAACCATAAATTATGTGTTTAGTTGTTAGGTAATTAAAAAATATTTTATTGTTTGTTTATTCGTTAAATAATTTGTTGGAATGTTAACGAGTGTTGTATTATTCGATTAAATAATTTGTTGGAATGTAACGATGTCTTATTATGTATTCATTACATTATTTGTTGTGGTGTTATTGATATAATGTTTTTTATCTTTGCAGATAGTTAAATGGATGATATGGATGACCCGATCGGTGAGGTTTTGACAGAGGCATCCCGGCCAAAGAAGAAGAAAACACGTGGAGGGAAAGGTCACAAGTCACAGGCCCGAGCTGATGAGGGGGGTAATGGCGTGGATGAGATTACTCTAGCCTCTATGCCAGCTGAGGACACAGAGGCTGGACCTTCTGGATCACAAATCCAGCTTCCTAGGACCGTAAAACCTCGAGGTCCGACGAAAGCTCTCAGGTCAAAAAAGATTGAATCAAAGCCGTTACAGTTTAAATGTATCTACAGCCGATTGGGGAATGACTGTTGGGACATCAGAATGTTGCAGCGATAGCCAATCACCTCGACAGAGTCAATCATCCTCAGCCAAACACAAAGAGCGAGCCACTTCAATGGAGTCCATGCAACTAAGGAAACTTCACAGACTCCCGTGCCGTTGCGAAAACGAAGGAGCGAACTCGGGAATGCTTCAACACCACAACGGTCATACAGCCTCCCCATCATACCTGAAGTTCGCGGCCCAAGTCAGGAGACAACTCAAGGACGTTGCCCACTAAGTTAGTTCCGATAATTACGGAACTAACTCCCTCAACTTGCCGCTTGTAGTGCTAGTATAAATAGGTTTTGTAATAGCCAGTTTAAAAGTGTGCTTTCATCGAGAAATATTTTAGAGCTGAGAGAGAGAGAGAGAGAAATTTCTTGTAAGCCAGAGAGAGAAAATACGTACCAAATTAGTTAGTGCATCTAGATAGACTCTGCCTAGGAAGATCCTAGCTTTTGCTACACTTACCATTGTTCCGATCAGAAAGTGTATGGGTGAGTGAGAGAAAACCGCTAAGTAGATCTCTTCTACTTAGTGGACATTTGTAAGTTGTTTTATTTTGACCAGAGAATAAAATAACTTGTTTGTGTATCTTGCTGAGCTCCACAGAGTTCTTCTATCTTTCAAGCTTTATTCAGTTTTAGTTTATTCAAGTACTTTCACGCACTAAGTTTAGCTAGTTCGATTGAGTGTCTTTTTGTCCCAGAGTGTCTCTTCTCTTTTAGAGATTAATTGAGTCAAACCAACCCTTAGACTCACACCTTTGGTTGGTTTGAGTTAGCCACCTGATCCTACACGTGGTATCAGAGCCTTGCTTAGGCTAACAGTCAATCAACGAAGCAATGGCAGATCTCTTCGCCAATCAAAACAATAAAATGCACTTCGAGCACCCCAGACTCACTTCCACCAACTACGATCACTGGAAAAACGAGATCGAGCAACACATTGAGTCAGTCAACTCTGAGCTTTGGGGATAGTCACTGGAGGAGACCTACAGTCAATCCAGATCGATCCACATGGACTGCTGCAGATTGCAAGAGGTACGAGCTAAATCGACAAGCATCCCGCGCTATCTACACTTGTTTGTCCATTCCAGAACAAAGAAGAGTCAATCATTGTAAGTCTAAAAACGAGATATGGACACTCCATCAAGCTACTCACGAAGGAGTCACTGAACTCAAGAAATGCAAAGCTCAAGAACTTCGAATGGATTATGAGAATTTTTTGCAAAAACCCGGTGAGTCTCTGGAAGAAGTGCTTGATTGTTTTTATTTACTAACTACTACTATGCAGGAAGTGAATATCTTACCGGATAGAGAGAGTGTCTTGCACAAGCTGCTTGACAGTCTCAGAGAAGAATGGGCAAAAACGGTAATCTCCACCAAAGCATGCAAGGACTTATCCAAATGGAGCTGCCAAGACTTAGGTTCCTATCTACAATCTGTAGATAAGTACAAAAAGAACGTTCGAAAGAAGTATGGTAATACATCTTCTTCTTCTTCTAGTAAGGTTACTACTTTGAATGATCAAGCCTTGCAGGTTAACTGAAATCAGTATACCCAAGAAGGAGCCTATGTTGTTGATACTCAGATCAGACAAGCTAAGGCCGAGTTGGTGGATATTATCGTTGAAGAAAGTGAGGCTGAGACTATGGAAGACTTTGTCTTCAAAGTAAAGAACTTCCGAAAGTTCATGCGTAACCAGCCTAACAGACAGAGTCGATCGTTCTCAAATACCTCCAAACAAGTCTTCAACTGTCACTTGCTTCAACTGCAATAAACCCGGTCACTTCAAGAAGGACTGCCCCTTACTCAAAAACCAGTATGGAAAATCCCAAGGGAGGTCACTGATGGCAGCTATTGGTTGGGGTGATTCAGACTCCGACGATCAAGACACAGAGTCAAGTGGCCTGGTATGTCTCATGGCACATGATACGACGGAGTCCATGATCCCCGACAATAAGGTAACTCGTTCCCATCTTGAAACAGACCTTTACCGTATTACTCCTATGGGATTTATGACCTTAATTGCTAAAACTGTCTCTGAGACTGACTCCCTCAAAGCAAGTCTCACTAGCAAAATATCCGAGTTATCTGAAGAACTCGAAATCTCAAAAGGTCTTATGTATGCCTTAAGAGATGAAGCTGAGGAACACAAGACCATATCTTGCTCTCTTAGACTAGATCTACAAGAATCACTGCGTCATGTTGATTCCCTTCAAAAGGAACTCAATGATACCATAGAGCTTAATCAATCCAGCTAGAGCGACCAGAAAGAGTCCCTCACTCTGATCGACTCTCTCAAAAAGATCTCACCATTTTCATGATAAATGCTGCTCTCTTCAAAATGATCTAAATGCTTCCGAATCTAAAAACATGTCCTTAAACACTACTATCAAAAACCTCACTCAAAAACTAAAAGAAAAAGAGCACGCTCTTTCTCAAGCCAGTCAAATTTATCAAACAAGTCACCTCCTCCGAACTGCCTGAGTGGGCTAACTCTAAAATCAAGGAAGTCAGTCAAGATCGTGATGACCTTCACTTAAAAGTAGAAAACTTTCTCAAGAGATTGCTAATCTTCAATCTAGAGTTGGATCCACTACATCTAAGCCCAAGTGGCAAAAAGGGAAGTTCAATATTCCAAAAAATATGTCCAAACCCCGACAACAAAGCCAAACGATATCAAGAAAATGAGAAGTTTGACTCCTGGTGGAAAGGATAGCAGAATATGTCAATCTTCCTCCAACTAAGATCTGTGGCTACTACGGCAGTCTTGGACATAGGGATAGTGCTTGTGATAAATTAAACAAAGATCTTTCATTTAGTATCAAACGAGTTAGATTGATTCTTGAAGCAAGAGAATAATTAAAAAGATCTGGCTCGAAAAGGGAACCCAAGTACATCTGGGTTCCCAAGTCTAACAAATGATCTTTTGTTTTGTAGGTGAAGGCGAATGGAGACAGTTGTACTTGGATAGTGGATGCTCTCGTCACATGACTGGAGACCCAAATCAATTCAATTCGCTTTCATCCTACCAAGGAGGTAAGGTTACTTTCGGAAACAACAACCAGGGTGAAATGTGGGAGTTGGTTCTGTAGGTAACCCCTCTAGATTCAAAATTGATGGAGTCCATCTGGTCACTGGACTTCAACATAGTTTATTAAGTATTTCTCAAATTTGTGATAGATTCAATTTGGTACTTTTCTCCTCTTCGGATTGTAAGGTTTTTGATGAGCGTACAGGTTCCCTAAAAGCTGTGGGACGCAGAGAAGGAAATCTCTACAAAATGTGCTTAAACTCCATTAATCCAGACGATCAAGTGTGTCTAAACGTGCATTCCAAAAACTCATTACTATGGCACTCCAGACTTGGTCACGCAAATCACAGGCTGTTGAACAAACTTAAAAGAAGGACTTGGTGATTGGTTTACCCGATACACACTTTGACACAGACTCCGTCTGTGAAGCATGCATAAAAGGTAAACACACCCGGTCTTTCAAAAGTAAGTTAACTCTCTCTACTAGCTCTCCGTTAGAATTGCTCCACATGGATCTTGTTGGCCCTATGCGTACTCAAAGCAGAAGTGGTAAGAGGTATATTCTGGTCATAGTTGACGACTATTCTAGGTGGACTTGGGTTATTTTTCTCTCTACTAAGGATGAAACTTTTACGGAGTTTGTCAAACTCCATAAAATGCTTATCAACAAATTTTCGTTTACATTGAAAACCCTGAGAACAGACCAGGGTACTGAATTTTGCAACAAGTTGTTTGATGAGTTTTGCAGGGACAACGGAGTTGATCACCAAATCTCATCCGCACGCACTCTGGAACAAAACGGAGTAGTTGAACGAAAGAATAGAACCTTAGTGGAAATGGCACGCACCATGCTCATTGACAGTCAACTAACTCCATCATACTGGGCAGAAGTTGTTAACACAGCATGCTATGTGCTAAATCGTGCTGATCCATCCATGCCTTCACAAGACACCCTACGAACTACTCCGTCAACGTAAACCTAATCTCATTCATCTCAGGCGTTTCGGATGTAAGTGCTTTTTCCACAATAATGGTAAGGATAACTTAGATAAGTTCTCTCCTAAAAGTGATGAAGCTATATTTCTTGGCTACTCTTCTAAAAGCAAAGCTTACCGTGTTATTAATCTGAGAACTCAATGTTTAGAAGAGAGTCCCCATGTCAAGTTCGATGAGTCCCACAATGTTGGCTCATCTTCTGATCAACTTGACTTTGCTCCAGACGATTTCCTCACTGATCCACACTTCATCAATGTTCCCATAGGAAGACTCCAAGATCCCCAATCCATCACTCCTAATGACTCCGGGGAAAAGAAAAACAATATATCAGACTCCACTGACTCGGACAATAATTCTGAGACACCCTTGCCTCAAAATTTGAACTTTGATTCCTCCGACAAAGACACACCCCTTCCTTCTTCACATTGCCAGTTCCAACAAAAATCTGCTCATCCTCCTGAAAACATTATATCCAACCCAAATTCTGGTGTTCAAACACGCTTCCAAGCTATGCAAAACCTTTGTGTCTTTGGTGCTTTTTTCTCCAGCACGGAACCTAGAAATGTCAAAGAAGCACTCCTTGATAGTGATTGGGTCACTGCGATGCAGGAGGAACTAAATTCCCTCCAAAGACATACTGTTTGGGAGTTGGTTCCTCGACCCACACATCAACAAACCATTGGTACTCGTTGGGTCTTTCGTAATAAACTTGATGATGCAGGACAAGTTTTCAGGAATAAAGCAAGATTGATCGTTCAGGGCTACAATCAAGAAGAAGGGATCGACTATGATGAAACCTTCGCACCTGTGGCTCGTCTTGAAGCAATCCGCATGTTAGTTGCATTTGCCGCATTTAAAGGTTTCACATTATATCAAATGGATGTCAAGACGGCCTTCCTCCATGGCTATATTGATAGAGAAGTTTATGTCAAGAAACCCCCAGGGTTCACAGACTTTGTCCATCCCGACTACGTCTACAAACTGTGTAAAGCTCTTTACGGACTGAAACAGGCTCCGCGCGCCTGGTATGAAAGACTGTCTACATATCTCTTGCAAAATGGTTTCTCTCGAGGTAATGTAGATAAAACACTATTCATTCTTCACTCATCACATGACTTACTTCTAGTACAGATTTATGTCGATGATATCATTTATGGCTCTACAAGTAACACCCTTTGTGACCATTTTGCTAACCTTACGAAGCAAGAGTTTTCCATGAATGAGTTAGGTGAGCTAAAGTTTTTCTTAGGACTACAAGTTCAACAGGAAAGGGACGGGATTAAAATCCATCAAAAGTACATCAAGGAACTCCTTGACAAGTACAATCTCAGCAATGTCAAAAGCATGTCAACACCAAGCTGCACATCTGCCAAACTTCATCTTGATGACGACGGAGTCGGTGTCAATGCCACAGAATACAGAGGAATGATAGGGTCCCTCTTGTACCTAACTGCCAGTCGTCCCGACATTGTCCACGCAGTCTGTCTTTGTGCCCGCTTCCAAGCAGCACCAAAGCAGTCTCACCTCAAAGCAGTAAAACGTATATTCAGATATCTCAAAGGTACAAGTACACTCTATCTATGGTATCCTCGATCTCCTACTTTCACTTTATCTGGGTACAGTGATTCTGATTGGGCTAGTTCCCTCCAAGATCGAAAGAGTACTTCAGGTAATGCACAGTTCTTGGGTGTTTGTCTTGTTTCATGGTCCTCCAAAAAACAGAACTCTGTCGCACTCTCTACAACGGAGGCAGAGTATATCTCTGCTGCAGCCTGTTGCTCCCAACTCCTTTGGATGAAACAACAACTTCAAGATTATCATATCACCCAAGAACAGATCCCAATCTTTTGTGACAACAAAAGCACAATCAAAATATCCGAAAACCCAGTCCAACACTCAAGAACCAAACATATTGAAATCCGTTTTCACTTCGTGAAAGACTGTGTCGAGAAAAAGCTCATTCAACTTGACTTTGTGCCCACAGAAGATCAACTTGCAGATATCTTGACTAAACCCCTGTCTACAGCACAATTTGAAGCAATTCGATCAGCAATTGGGTTGACTCCGTCTACCTAGACGGTCACATCTCCTTGCCCCTACCGCAATCATCAGCATGTACTCCCTTTTGTCTCACAGAGTCTGTCTTTGTTTGCACTTGAATCTGTGAACTGTGTTTTCTCGCTTAGAACGTCTCTATGTTACTTGCACTATACATCCACGTCATCTATCCACAACGCCCCGCCTAAATCCACGCCCTTAATCTCGCTGGCATCTCGCGTCCCCTTATTTTTCTCGCCTGACACACGAAATCTCTGCACCTTCCGCAGTAACTTCAGCCTTTATATCACCCATCAACCTACTCCGTCTCTCTCACTCACATCCACCTTACACCCAAAGCTACACCAATTCCAAATGGCAGGCATAAATCTCAACGGCATCAACATTCCGACCGAGATATTCCAAGATCCAATCCACCTTCAGGCGTACCTTCAATCGATGGCCAACACTAACCCATCTCCACTCACCACCACCACCACTCACTCTCCCACCAAAACCACTGCCACTTCATCCCCCACACACTCTGCCACACCACCACAACCACCCGCGACACATCACCCCACCAAACACCACCCTCTGCCGCCAAAACCGACATTCTTGAGACGGATGTCGAAGATGTCACACCACTTCAAACTCTGCCACCATCTCCACCACCTCAACAACCAAACCCTACCGCCAGAATCCAAGCCACCGATCAACCGCAAGCTCCGCCCAAAAAATCTCCAACACCAACCCCACAAGAATCCCAAGAAAAATCAGCAACCCCAACACCTCCACAATCTCCAAAACCCAAACCAAGAAAAAAAAAGCTCAAACCATCACTCGACCCACAGCCAAACGAGTCCTACGATCTTCTGTCAAGGCCCAACCAGTCTCCTCCGGTTCCGGTGAATCTTCCCCAGTCCAAGAGTTGCCCACCAATAGCCACAACACTTCTACTGGCGCCACTCCACCAGGGTCCAGAAACCGCCCAAGCCGCAACGTCGATGTGCAAAGATAGACCCCTTCACCCAGCGCTATATGCTCGGTGACCCTGCTGCAGACAAAATATCGTCAGGGGTAAGTTCTTAGATTTTTCATGGGCTCTGTCTTCAAATCTGGGGGAGTTAGTGACAATGTTAGAGGTTCAAGGGTGGAAACACCTTTTCTGTGAAATAACCGAGTGGTATCCCCAAGAGTGTTGATTTTTATCAAAACCTTGTCATCAGAAACGGTGCCGCACAATCTTTTATCAATTCCACCCCCATTTTCTTTAATCTTGAAAAACTGTCCCAGATTCTCGGAGTCCCTCATACCGGTCTGTCCTTCTATGAAAAAGGAGTCCTTCCAGAAATCCCCGGGGTCCCACAAAATAAAATCTACCGCTTTTTCTCCTCAAAGAAAAAAACGGGCTCTCCAATACCCAGAGGAGATCTTTCCATCCTTCATCAGCTCCTGCACATCCTTGTCATAAAAAACATCGTACCCCAAAAAGAAGGAAATCTAATGGTCAATTGCTTGGACCTTACCATCATGTACTGCATCATTAACCGTCACTCTCTTAATCTGGCCCACATCATCCTCCATCACTTGGCCCAGTTTGTTGATACCCCAAAACACTCCCTGGGGTATGTGTTCTGGCTGCCTCGCATTCTCAAATTCTTTCAGGTACCCTTGGCGACATCGACGCCAGAGTCCATCGACGAGACAGACACCATCAACCTCCGCTATCTGAATCGGCTGACATCCATCGACAAATCCAAGCTGCTGCCCCTGAAATACCCCTAAATTAATTTATATTAAACACTGAGTTATTATAAGGAATTATGAAAATTAATTTAGGGGATTTATTTTATTAAACCCTAAATAATATAATTAAAACAATATTATTATATGGTATTATGAATTTAATAAAAGGATTTATAAGTCAATAAATCTTGGGAAAATTTTGAGACACTCCAATTATATTATAACGATTTTAGAAATATTTAGAACATTGATTTGGGTCATAAAAATCAAAATAAAATCATAGAAACCTTAAAGCTTCTAAAGCCTTGCTAGGGTTGACTTTTTGAGAATGGTCAAACCAGACCATGAAAACTATATCAATAAAAAGGTTATGGAAAACCAAGAAGATTGATAAAAAGAACGTTGAAAACGGATCATCCTAGCCAAAGTTATGATGGATTGAAGTTTAGAGCCAAAATTTTAAGAGTGCTGACGTGTCAGTCAGCCAGACACTACCACTGAAAAGTCCCTAGTGTTCGACCGTTTTTGCATCTCAAGGGTCGATCTTCAAACGCTTATATCTCAGTCCCTACTCCACCATTTCGTATGCCGTCTTTTGCATTCTCTTCTCCTACAAATGCTATTTCCAACCATAACTCATACATAACCTAACTCCTTTACATCGACGGGAAAATCAATCTAAAGTTGCCTCCTTGCGAATTCGTAACCCAGAATTCCACTTTTTCCAAAAATCAGGTAAACTTCGTCTCGCCATAACTTCTTCGTTTCTCATCCAAATTTCGTGTTCTTCAGCTTGTTTTGAAGATCTCTAATCCCTCTACAACTTTCATGTTGATGACCAAAGCCAATTCCCAACCGTTTGGAAAAGCGAGGTGTCTAAAGTTTCGGATTCGTCACCACATAAAATCATAGATTTTCCCAGAAAACACAAGGTATAAACTCGTAACTTTCGGCTTAGATTTCTTTCTGTGTAGTGCAAATTAGAGTGAGTTCTTACTATCAATGTGTAGAGCTATGTTTCCTCTTTAGATTAAGCCCAAGAACAAAGTCTAACTCGATCTGTACCAAAACTTATAGTGTTGCAAAGTTGGCTACTCAATCAGCTCGTAAAGGTTGATTTTTTCCAGAACCCGAACTCGAATTTCCTCGTTCATGCAATTCCGGTGAGTTTCCGATCAAATTGCTCCGTTATTGTCATTCCTAATTACATTACCGGTCAAAACCATGTCTCAATTTCATCTATTACGTGTTAGATTAAGAGAATTTGTCAATTCGAATTCGAGTAAACCGTAAAAACCTAACTTTCAATGCCAGAATCGTACTTGATGTGTACTGCATGACAGCTAGCGAAATTGGTATCAGAACCGCAAGAAAATTTCGAGTTCAATGGAACAAAAATCAGTCGATTTGGTTCTGTGAGTTGAGAGAAATCAACAGATTAAGAGTATATTAAGTTTTTATAAATTCCAGAATTTAACCCTAACTTGTTGAATTATTTAATGGCCTTCCCGAATGTATTTTGACTTGAAATTTTAACCATAGATTCCTTATAAAATCTAGTTTATTTTGATGTAAATTAATATGGGTTTTGAGTTTTTAAACGTAAGTTATAATTTTTGCAAGTTATGAGTATTATGGAATTATTTGGATAATTTAAAAAGATATTTTTATGAAATAAAATTTTTATAATATGTCTAAAATGTTATAGCTACTATATACTAAATTTGGGAATTTTTGGACAAGGGGAAACAGGTTTAAAAATTGTATTGCTAAGGTTTTTCATAAGTTATCTTATAATATTAGGTTTTTAAAGTAACAAAAATTAAAGTATAGTCTGTTAATAAACTTTTTAGGTTGGGAAAAATATGAGAAGACTAAGTTAACATCTAATAACAGAATGTTGATAAATATTCTGGGTATTAACTTTAAGTGAAGTAAAAATTGTTACATATATATATATATTCTTATATGAGAGAAATAAAATAGAAACTTATATTAAATCAAGGAATTAAACTAAACTACATTTTATTTATTATATATTATGGAGGCTAATATGCTTAATTAAAACTAAGGAAAATACTTTATTTTATAAACCATATATCAGTTGTGGATATGTCTAAAAGATATTAAATATAATTAAATACAATAGAATTTCTTAAAGAATGTTCTGGATAAATCTCAATATATGTAGATATATATATATATAAATACAATAAAAATAGATAAAGGAAATAACAATCCTTGTGAGAAATATAATATGAAGGATATATACATACTAAACTTTAGGACTTTAATCAGTGTTGTGATAAATTAGTCAACGATAACCTAAAAGTTTAATTAAACTAACTCTATGGTTAAGAGTAAGTAAATGAAATAAAATTAAACGTATCCTTTAGACAAAGAAATTCAATGGCGTAGTTGGTCAAGATAAACCTGGAACTAAGTCGAGGTTGCACGTTCGAAACCTCGCAAAATCTTTTTAGGGAATTTAATTAAAACAGCGAAAACGTAACACGGTCTTGGGCTAACTTACTGGGCCCAAGTCTACGAGCCCCAAAAGCCCACTTAAACAGTTCAAAGAGAGTTGGGCCACTCTCAGGATTAAACCCTAAATCACTCCAGATTAAATGAAACGGGCCTAATGGAAGATTTAACTAACGAGGTCTAGCCCAAATTCTTGAGGGAGAGTAATTGTAACCATAAACTATAAACTAGTAAGAATGAAAGTTATTTAGCATTATAGTTCCTTAACTAATCAATACTTGGAACACCTTAAATATAGGTGATTAGTGGAAGTTCGCATTATCAAGTTTGGTTACTGCTTCTACACATACCAGGTACGAATTCTCGTACTCAGATACTTTTGCTAACAGATTTATGAGACGTTTTGAAAACGCTGATTGGGCTTAAATGGATTTCGAAAGGAAACTGGTTGTGTGACTAACTCAGCTTGATGTGACTAATTGAGCCTTGAATGTGAAATTTACATGGTTATTGGTTCCTTCTATCTGGTTGTTTCATTAGACATTAACTGCCTAGGGTTTACGCTTCTACACTCTGTAGGACTGAGTGTTTTGGTATCGCTCTGGTGCAGTTAATGATCTAGTGGGAATTTGGGAAATGTCAATCTTGGTAAATTCTTCCTTTGACTCTGGATATCATTTCATCCATGAGCTGAGTCTTTTGTTGTGACGTGCGCACGTCTTCACCGGTAACAGCAGGGGGCTGTATATCCCTCGTCCATACGGACACTTATATTTGACAGCAGGGGGCTGTATATCCCTCGTCCTTACGGACATTTATATCTGGCGGTGGGGGCCATCTCTCCCAGTTGGTTTTATTCCACTCTTGAGTTGTTGGTTCTTGGTTATCACTCATTCATTCCTAGTCCTTGTGATACCCGAGTCTTTCTACTCCTAACTGGAATTGGATCTAACTTAAACAATGGTTGTTCACTAACACATGGTGTGATTTTGATTGACTAACTTTACCTTTCTGTTATTTATTTTTACTCCTTATCTTGTCTTCTTTGACTTGGTGATTTTTAAAGTGCCTTGTTCCTCTGTTTTGTTTTATGATGTTTATCTTCAAGTTGTTGTTTATTTAAGATGTTATGTTTAAAGGTTTTGTTTGGAGAATCGTACCAGTTCCATTCCAGGGAACTGACTCACCCCTTCCGGGGTGGGCTGCTTGGTTTTATCTTGCAGGTACGAATTATTATACAGGTGACCACGAAGAGAACGAGTGATTGGGATGAGATTAGGTTTTGTGGAGAGTTAATGCATTTAAAGACTATTATGTTTATGTCAAGTTTTCTCGAGGTTCAGACCGTGACTTTTGTAATCTTGTAAGTTGTAAATGGTGAGGTTGGTGTCGGGTGTTTGGAACCCGATGGTCTGTTTCGCCTTTAGTATTTTATTTCCGCTTTAAATATGTTAAATAGGGGCGTTACAGCCCCCACCATCAACTCCAACAATAGCGGGCCCTTCCACTTCTCAAGAGGCAGTCCCTCAAGATACTCTCCTACCACTCTTGGAGAAAGTGGAGTGACTCCTCGTCCTAGTAGCAGAGCTGACTCAGAGCCACTCACGGATGATGGACAGACTCGCTGGGATCGAGACGACTGTGACGGCCTTGCAGTATCAACTCCTTGACATCCAAGCAACCCTAAACCCCAACCCTGACCCTTAGATTGGCGTGCGTGTGTGTAGTGTTAGGACTTATGCTGTTTTTAAGTTCTAAACATTTTTTGTTGGTTTGTGTGTGAATTCTTGACTAACTCTTTTGTGACTAATGGGCTTCCCTCTGATGAAAGCAAAAGGGGGAAGCGGTGAATCCCGTCTGGTGTATGGGCGACTCTGTGGCTGCTTTAAACTGCTTTTGAACTTTTTTGCTGCTGGATCGTGTGGTCTAGTACTATAACTACCTTTAAATACTATGACTTTTATGCCTGTTACACTGCCTATTCAATATCTGCTTGCCTGGAGTCCCTCTAAGATTAAGGGGGAACCTAAATGAAGTCTTTGAACTCAAACTGCTACTGCTGCTGTTAAGGGGGGACTTTGACAAGGTCGGTTCCCCTAGTTCTTTGTGGTTTTGTTCTCATTTCAGGATTGACTCAATTGGGATTCACGGAGGTTTGCTATCATCAACAACAAGGGGGAAACTGTTGGGACATCAGAATGTTGCAGAGATAGCCAACCACCTCGACAGAGTCAATCATCCTCAGTCAAACACAAAGATCGAGCCACTTCAATGGAGTCCATGCAACTAAGGAGACTTCACAGACTCTCCCGTGTCGTTGCGAAAACTAAGGAGCGAACTCGGGAATGCTTCAACAGCACAACGGTCATACAGCCTCCCCATCATACCCGAAGTTCGCGGCCCAAGTCAGAAGACAACTCAAGGACGTTGCCCACTAAGTTAGTTCCGATAATTACGGAACTAACTTCTTCAACCTGCCGCTTGTATTGCTAGTATAAATAGGTTTTGCAATAGCCAGTTTAAGGGTGTGCTTTCATCAAGAAATATTTTAGAGCTGAGAGAGAAAGAGAAATTGCTTTGTAAGCCAGAGAGAGAAAATACGTACCAAATTAGTTAGTGCATCTAGATAGACTCTGCCTAGGAAGATCCTAGCTTTTGCTACACTTACCATTGTTCCGATCGGAAAGTGTATTGGGTGAGTGAGTGAAAAACCGCTAAGTAGATCTCTTCTACTTAGTGGACATTTGTAAGTTGTTTTATTTTGACCAGAGAATAAAATAACTTATTTGTGTATCTTGCTGAGCTCCACAGAGTCCGTCTGTCTTTCAAGCTTTATTCAGTTTCAGTTTATTCAAGTACTTCCGCGCACTAAGTTTAGCTAGTTTGATTGAGTGTCTTTTCATCCCAGAGTGTCCCTTCTCTTTTAGAGATTAATTGAGTCAAACCAACCCTTAGACTCACACCTTAGGTTGGTTTGAGTTAGCCACCCGATCCTTCATAGGTTAACCGTCTTATTCGGTTAACCGCTTTCGGTTAACCGGGTCTTCGGTTTTCTAAAAGCCAATTCCATTACCATTCCATTTAGATCTGTTAACCGAATTCGGTTAACCATTTAATTCGGTTTTCTAAAATCCGATTCCATTACCATTCCGTTTAAACCAGTTAACCTTTAGTTCGGTTCGGTTTTATCGGTTAACCTTGTAGCCGTGTATTATTTTTAATTGATAAGACCCATACCATTAACATTATAGTACAACATTGATCATTCACCTAAATCATGAGTGACAAATCAAACACATATGACAAAAATATAATATTGTGCATATTCCCTCAATAGTTAACATTAATTAATATATAAGGTGAATATTAATATTCGAAATTTTTTATTGTTTAAATAATTGGTTAACCGTGGTTAACCAAGCGGTTAACCGTTATGGAAAATTCAATACCGTTACTGAAACCGAAACCAGTCAATTTACACGGTTCGGTTAACCATACCGCAAGAACCGATACGGTTAACCTGAAAACAGGTACGGTTAACTTCGGTTTCGGTTGGATACCGCATTTTCGGAATTTTTGGACAACCCTAGTTATTGATAACTACTTTTTTTAAAAGATCTTGATTGTTATTGATAACTACAATTCTAAGTGCAAGTGGATGAGGGGTTAACGAGAAATTATACTATAAGAATCTAAATGATTTTATTCGTTGTCATTTGTTTAGGCATTTTCCTAAGTTTTAGATATTTCAAATGTTTCTACCTTGATTCCACACCTCTCATCAGAAAATGAGATTCTCCGGTAATTGGTAGTTATTGACTGGTGACTAACAACCATTAATAATTAACTGGTGATTCACTTAATTTTCACCGCATAAACAAACTAACAAATGTTATAAATAGGTATATGTATAATAGACTTTATATCTTGACCAGTAATTTACAGATTCTTTACATAAATAGTAATGGTTCTCTCATGTATCCCGCTTTCAATAAAGAAGCTTTGTATAATTAGGGTGTGTTCACTTCGGGGTAATCAGCAAAGGGAAACGAAATCATTCCCTTTGTGGACATGTGGTTGTTTGTTTGTATTTTTAGTGATTTCGTTTCCCTCATTTCAAGTTTCGAAAACCCACATATCACTCTTTAGTGATTCCCCCCAAAACCTTAGGGAAAAGTATTCCCTTTCCTCCCTCTTACCCTTCACATCATCTTTTACATAACAAATATTAAATTATATGGTATAAAATTTATATAAATACTAATATATGATACATAATTTTTATAAATATTAATATACTCTATTTATATCTAATAGAAATAGAAAATATAAAAAAATAAAATAAATATAAATAAATAAAATAGAAATATAAATATAAATAAATAAAATAAATAGAAAGATAAATATAAATATAATAAATAAATATAAATATAAATATAAAATAAATATAAATATAAATATAAATAAAATATAATAAAATATAAATATAAATATATATAAATATAAATATAAATATGAATATAAATATAAATATTCAGTATATATCATTTAAAATTTTATAAAAATATTAATATTAATATATTTAATTTATAATAACTTTAATATATCTTATTTATATTTGAAAAAAAAATACTATATATAATATATATAAATTATTTTAAATTTAACTACAATAAAGTTCTAAAGTAATAATATATGTATATTATTAAAAAATTAAAATAAATATTAATATATACTACCCCGTCCCACTTCAACCTTCTTGTTTGCTTTTGGCACGTTTTTCCACTTCAATATTAAACATATAAGATAAAATAATTTTATAAAACAAATTTCTACAACATATAGTTTTTGACATAAGGATTCCATTACAAAACTTATATTTGTAAAATTATGTCATCTTATATGCTAAATATTGAAGTTAAACGATAAGTCCAAATAGTAAACCAGAAGGTCAAATTGGGACGGAGGGAGTATAATCATTTATAAATATTAGTTATAATTTAAATAAATATGAACAAACATGATATATTAATATATTAATATTAATAAATATTATTTATACTTTAAATCTATAAGATAAAAGATATTTATATTTTTTTATAAAGTTAAAAAATTTATATATATATTGTAATATATGAAATATTTATAATATATTAAAATTTAAATACTATAAAACTAAAAAATATTAATATAGTTAGATATAATTTATATAATATTGATTTATATTATTTACAATTTAAATAAATATTTTATAACTTAAATACTATAAAATAAAAAAATATATTATATATAGACAAATTTCAAAAAATGTTATATATATAGATGTATAAATCTTAATATATATTGTATATATAATATGTATAAATATTGATATATATCATTTATAATTTAAAATTTATTTATATATGCTATATAATTTATATAAATATTAGTATATGTCACATAAAAATTAGATAAATATTAATAAATATTTTTCATAACGTAATTAAGTATTAACACTTCTGTGTTTGGAACCAAACAACAACAAAGACAACCATTGAGAATTCTATTATGTTTTCGTGTTAGAATCAAACAGACTTCTTAATGCGGGGATCCCTTTCCTTTCCTTTCCATTCTCTTTTCTGATTTCATTCTGTTTACTCACCTCAAAGTGAACGCACCCTTATATTGAAATAAGAATAGTAGTTGCCTATCAATCATGTCTCTCTACGATGTGTACAATCTCTATACAATCTCACTTTTTCTCATCCACTACAACAAACAATTTTTAATACAAATCATTTATGATAATATTTTAATAAAATTTTAAGAATGATGTTTGGTAGTTCATCCTTGAATTTTTACACAAATAGTAAAAAACAATATAAAAAAGATAAATAAACAAAAAATACAACTACCTCATTTTGAATTTTCTAATTAAAATTAGGGAAAATTACATCGCCCGCCTATGATGTTTGGACTTTGGATAAATTACACATCCCTCACAAAGTTTCAAAAATTATTTTTCGCACCCATGTGGTTTTCACCCCTTTTACGTCTAGCAATTTTTTTAATTTTCATTCAACTTAGGAGATGCTTAAATGCTATTCAAAATTAATTAAACTTTACATGGACAATGCTAATGTGTTATATTTTGGTCCAATTTCAAATTTAAAGCTTTTTAAGCTCAAATGTGACATGTGGGATCCAATGAAAACACGTTCACATGTCACATATTTTATTAGGTCCCAATCACATATAAGCTTAAAAAACTTTGAATTTCACGCTAGACCAAGAGATAACAATTTAGCATTGTCTATGTAAAGTTTCAACAATTTTGGACAAGATTTAAGTGTCTTAATTAAAAAATATAAAAGTTGCATGTCGTATGTAAAACGAAGGAAACCATATGGGTGAGAAAAGTAATAGTTGAAACCTCGTATGTGAGATGTGTAATTTTACCAAACGACATGGGTAGGGATGTAATTTTCCCTTAAAATTATATAAACCACCATTAATTTTGTTTATAAATTGATGTATACATATTCTTATTTTATAGTATTAATTAATCATTATCCAATCAAAATTGTAAATATGTAATCAGGAAGCACAATGCTAAAAGAGAACAGATGAACTTTATTTTGAAGTTTTTGTGTATGTAATTTAAGAATTATTCATTTTATTTTGATTCTTATTTTTTTTGTTATTTTTTATTTTAATATAATTTTATTATTGGTTAACATATCTTTTTGTAGTATTTTATTATTTTGGAAAAATTCATAAAATTTCTCTAAATAATAAAAGCGACATATTATGAACTATTAACATGTGTGTAATATTAGAGGTAAAACAATCATTATTTAGGTCTGTTAATCAATTTTTTGTGGCATATGGAAAACCAGTTTTAAATTGAGTTAAATTATAAATTATTTAACTTTGGTGACATATTGTGAATTTTCCCAAAAAATAAATACCATAAATCCATTCACCGATTTCATTAATTTATAAAAGGGAAATTTCATGAAATGCCACTATGTTTTTGGCTAATTCATGAATGTCACTAAAAAAAAAGAAAGTCACAAAATGCCACTATATTTTTATAAAAGTCCATGAAATGCCACTATGTCATTGACTAGAAGCAAAAAAGACATAAAATACCCCTACTAGTTAACAAAGTACTTTTAAAGTTCACAATATGCGTCTAAGTGTTAAAAAATTCACAAAAAAATCAAAATACTATAAAAATATAGATAACCATAGAATATAATTAAAATATTGTAAAAATATTAAAATATCATAAAACATTGAAAAAAGTAAAATTTTCTTAATTTTTTTTCAAAATTATTTAGTACCATAAAAAAGAATATAAATATTTAAGCACATAATTTATACTAATTTTTCTACAAATTTAGACCAATATAGTACCATAAATTATACCAATTAATTACCATAATTTATACCAATTAATTACCATAATGTTTACCATACATTTTTAAATTATTTTTTAAAAAAATTTAAATTATTTATTCAAAATAATTTTTTTAATTTTTTAATTAATATTTGGAATTTTTTCAATCTATATTCTATTTTGTATATGACTTTATGACATAATATATTTTATTTCAAGTAAATAATTTAAATTGATAATAAAAGATAATTTGAAAATCTGGGTTGCTATTTGTAGTACAAAAGTACTAATCACCGTAGTATAAATCTTTTTAGATCATATTAACGCTGTAAATATGTAATAACATACTGTTATAACTTTTGTTTTTTGAAAAAATCAATTCGTCAACGTAAACCGAAAAAAACACTCTCGCGGTAAATTCGTTTAAACGTTTCTTAAACGTATAAAGTTAGAATACGGCTTAAAACATATAACTTGACGTTTATTATGCTTAGTTGTATACGTTTTCATGTATTTACTACAAAGCGACATTTATATAGCGAAAACGAGTCAAAACGAGAGTTTTTGTGAAAAAAAAAACGGTAAAAAACGCGCACGATATATATAAATGGGGCGTGTCCTGTATCATAATTTCTCACACACGCACTATCTCTTCTTCAAATTTAGTCACCGAAATCCTCTCTTCCAGCTCTACGAACCACCGTCGGACCACCATAGGACCACCGCCGGAAAAATTTTCTGGTGAGTTTTTCATTTTTTTTCAAGTTGTAGATCTTGATGTGATGAATCCGAATTTGGTGCTAGTTTTTATAAAAACGCATTAATTTATGGTAGATCTACAAATTAAAATTCTGAAGAAAAAAAACTTGAAAACTCCATTAATGGAGTTTTGGAGCTCGCCCCGGCGGTCGACACGACTAGCCCCGGTTCACCTCGCCTGGCGACATGCCCCGCTCCAGCTCGCCCCGCCTGGTGACACACCCCGCTTCAGCTCGCCCAGCCTGGCAAGACGCCCAACCCCATCTCGCCCTGCCTGGAGACATGACCAGTGTCTGGTCGCCTCGCATGTCGCCCCGTGCTCCATTCGCCCTGGGAGTCAACACACATGCGAGGAATTCACCCCACTCATCGACACGCCTAACGGGAGCTCACCCCGGCGCTTGACACGAGTCGAGCCTGGTCACCCCGGCGCTCGACACTAGACGACGTGACTCGCCCCGCCTATCGGGGCAAGTTGATTTTTTTATATTTTTTATAAATATTTTAAAATTAATTGGAACAATTAGAATTATTTGTTACTCAATAAATAATATTAATTATTAATATACCGCTGACTTGATATTATAAGTCTCTTACATTTGAAGTTGCATGCTATAATTGCTTTGTTGATTTATTATTACTTGCGTAGCTTATAAATTGTGATTTGTTCAACTTGTGCAGTGATGGATAAGTTTAAGAAATTTATCATGAACGCATACACAAAAAAGAAGAAGGACAAAATGTGGAGCAGCCAATGACGGCTTTGTACTGTCGTGAGCGCGCCGCCGAAGTTGATCCTCCACGACACTCATCATTCCACCCACAACAGGGTCATGGTGAGCCGTCACGTCACTGATCATTTCACCCACAACAGCAGCCTACCATGGACCTACCCCCTGCCCAGTCATTGCACGATTCCGACCCATATGCACACATACCAAGAAGGATGATGCATGTGGCTTCATCCTCTGGAGGTGGTTGGTCATCTACTGATCTGGCCGAGCCCCATAGCTCCAGTTATGATATAGAGGGTGAGAGTAGCCACCACGTGGGGCATGTGGAGGCACAGACTTCTGCTGGTGGTAGCTATCATGACCACCACGTGTGGCATGTGGAGGCATAGACTTCTGCTAGGGGTATCTATCATGACTCCCTACCCCTTCGGATGCTGCAGCCATTGACATGGACATCGATGAGGAGGGGGCTGAGGAGACGGATGAGGATGAGGACCGCGCGACTGATGAGGAAGCTGCTCTAGCTATGGAGCCCGTTCTTCCCACTCACTGGAGGCTAAATGATGTGCCAGTACCTGGTGGTCCACTACTGACTAGTGTCATCACCAGTTTCGAGGGGCATGTCGTCATTGACCTTTGGACAATGACTAAGGTATGTACTCTCTTATCTTTCACTTTGGCAAGTAGATTTAATTACTTCTTCATGCGTGTGTAAACGTTGTGGTAATTATCTAGGACCAGGGTGTTTTGGGATTTAAACCCCAAAAGCCTATGATCACGAACTGGTCGTTTAATGGGGTTCCTTGAAAAAGAGCAAGGAATATGATTATGCACTCAGAGCTGCATCATCTGCTCGATATTTCATGGGGTTTCAATAACATGTCATTAATCTCGGCCTTTGTGGAGAGGTGGCAATCGGACACCAACTCTTTCCACATGCCCTTTGGAAAGATGACGATCACACTTCATGATGTGTGACAGATACTGAGGATCCTCATCGTTGATCATCCGCTTGTGGGGGACCCGTCAAACACTGAGCTTAAGGAGACGATGGCTACATTGTTAGATTTTCAAGACGGTGTTCAGGCGATGACAAATCTCATGTGGCATACTGGTGCTGTTCAGCTATGTCCACTTATAGAGTGGTGTTTGATCGGGCAAAGGGTACCTATGAAGGAGGCATGTGGTTGGATCTACTATGCGATAGGTACCACCATCTTTGCTAATAAGGGGCATGGACGCATAAGTCCTCTACCGTTCTGGTTAGTCACTCCCATGAGCCGACATGTGAAGCTAAAGAAGTACGCATGAGGAGTAGGTACTCTTACATGGTTGTATCGCTAGTTGGGGATAACATCTCGTGTTGATTGTACTAGCTTTGCTGGTTGTTTGACTCTTCTTGAGGTAAGTGTTTTAATGTACAACAACACTAATAAATTTTCATGAATTCACATTAATAGTTGGCATAATTTATTTTTTAAATTTCCGTAGTGCTGCATATGCATACTTCCCCACTCTTAGACCAGCAGTTAGTGCTGATTGGCGTGATGGGGATGATGGACCGTGCGCTATGAGATGGGTCAGGTCCACCTCTCAGCAGAAAGATAAAGAGTCGCTGGAGAACTACCGTAAACATCTAGATGCTCTGACAGCAAGAAATGTAAGTGGTACAACAATTTCAATTTGTATTATTTACATTATTGTTTCTTATTGATGCTTACGTTTCCCTATGATCCAATGTAGATTAATTGGTTGCCCTACGGTCGCGAGAAGGTGAATGAGAACATGGGTCGCACTTGGTACAGGGGTACCTGGCAGTACATGGGCGTGACTGAGCCATATATGCCAGAGCGTTGTCTCTGCCAATTCGGGTACGTTTAGTGTATCCCACCTCCCTTATTAGACCAAACATTAAATCCAAAAAAGGAGGGAGAAAGGGATCCCCCTATAAATGTGTGTACCCCCCCCCCCCATGTATAGTGTGAGGGACACCACATGTGAGTGTGCTGCTACTGTGGGGTGCACTAAGACAAGGGCGGTACTACACACATGTGACGAAGGTTATCTGGATTGTACGTCAAACACAACCATCAAAAGATTTTGAATCTTGACATGTACAACTACACCTTCGTTCATTGGCCGGATCCTGTCCTAGTAAGTTGATATCTACCTTTGTATAATTTTAGTTGATTATTTCATTTTGTGAATGCTAGGCTAACTTAATAATTAATTATGTTGCAGCTCATGAGTGAGGCAACTGAGATTGGTAGGCCTTACTTTCCCGGGAACCGTAGCTGGGACTGGCGTTACTACCATGAGATGCTAGAGGAGGAACAGAGGGAAACTGAATAAGGGATAGATGAGGTCTTCAGTACCTTATCTATATGGGATTCATACAATCACCAGTATGACGCGTCGTAGTTTAGGGTTTTATGTTTTTGTTGTTTTAAGATACAGTTTGACTGGTTTGTTGACTTTGTACATTTACTTGACTAAACTGTTTGTAGTTATAATTGATCTTCATTTGTAAGACCTTAACTTGTGTAGTTTCACTGATTTATGTTATGTGGGATTGTTTCCTTACAAAATTCCTAAACTTCAAACCCCCTACTTTAGAGAATTGAAAGTTAGGGTTCATTACCAAAATTTATAGATCCAAACATCTATCAAATGAATATCTAATAATCCAAACATCTACCAAGTGAAACAAACCTAATGTTTATGTCACGAGAATTGAAATATATCCAAATGTAGAAATTCCTAACAAAAGTCCTAGAATTCAAATCCCATGCATCAGAGAATTGAAAGTGAATATCTAATAATCCAAATATCTACCAAACGGGACAAACCTAATGTTTATGTCACGAGAACTGAAATATATCCAAATGTAGAAATTTCTAACAAAAGTCCTAGAATTCAAACCCCATGCATCAGAGAATTGAAAGTGAATATCTAATAATCCAAACATCTACCAAGCGGAAAAAACCTAATGTTTATGTCACGAGAACTAAAATATATCCAAATGTAGAAATTCATAACAAAAGTCATAGAATTCAAACCCCATGCATCAGAGAATTGAAAGTGAATATCTAATAATCCAAACATCTACCAAGCGGAACAAACCTAATGTTTATGTCACGAGAACTGAATTATATCCAAATGTAGAAATTTCTTACAAAAGTCCTAGACTTCAAACCCCATGCTTCAGGGAATTGAAAGTTAGGGTTCATTCCGAGTAGCAGTCATTTAAACGCTTTCTTGATCCTAAGTTACATTGTCTGTAAGGAAATGATCATGATTATTACTTCTTTTACGTAAATATATATATTTTGATTTGTTAGGAGGTTTCTTAGATCCCAAAATCACTCAACTATATAACAAAATATTGGAAATACAAAACCCAAAAAAATATGTCAAATAAAGTCACTATATTGTTCAACTCATGTCAAATTAAATCACTATATTGTTCAACTAGTGACAAATAAAATCACGAGTTGAGCTACGTCTTGATTTTATTTGTCACGAGTTGAGCAATATAGTGATTTAATTTGACACGAGTTGAACAATATAGTGATTTAATTTGACACGAGTTGAACAATATAGTGATTTAATTTGACACGTTTTCTACATATTAGTAACAAAGAAATGACTATTAAAAATATTAAAAGAAAAATGGGTGCCCCAACACATTGTAATGTATTCCGAATAGTTTGACAAAAAAATTATACTGCAGTTAGTAAAATCACAATTCATCAAGTATAAACTTCTTCAATTAAATCACAAATGTATATCAATTAATGAAAAAAGCTGCACCCACACTTTGTTACATATTTACAACGTTAATATGATTTAAAAAAATTTGTATAGCGGTGATTAATAATTTTGTATTGTGAATAGCAACCCCCTTTGAAAATTTATGGTACAAATTATGGTAGTTAATTGGTACAAGTTATGATACTTAATTGGTAGAAAAATTGGTACTAATCATAATTTTTAACATAATTTATACCCATTTTTTACCAATTAAGCACCATAATTTATACCATACATTTTCAAATTATCTTATTTTTTTCAATTTAAATTATTTATTCGAAATAAATTATATTATGTCATAAAGTCATCTGCAAAATAGAATATAAAATTTAAAAAT
This sequence comes from Limonium bicolor, assembly GCA_023374045.1. NCBI lineage: Eukaryota > Viridiplantae > Streptophyta > Magnoliopsida > Caryophyllales > Plumbaginaceae > Limonium > Limonium bicolor. The sequence goes on from JAIOTZ010000823.1 coordinate 29,688, forward strand.
AAATTTCCAAATATTAATTAAAAAATTAAAATATTTTTTTGAATAATAGTTTAAATTAGTAGAAAAAATAATTTGAAAATGTATGGTGAAAACTATGGTAATTCGTTGGTATAAATTATTTGTTTAGAACATAATATTCTTTTTATGATACTGAATAAGTTTTAAAAAATGAATATTTATTTGTTTTAATATTTAAGATATTTTATTTTTTCAATTTTATAATTTTTATAATATTTATATATTATATTTTTATTATATTTTTGAATTTTTTGTGAATTTTTTAACACATGGACATATTGTGAACTTTAAAAGTACTTTGTTTATTAGTAGGGATAATTTTATCTTTTTTCCATATGGTCAATAACTATAGTGACATTTCATGAACTTTTATGAAAATATAATGGTATTTCATGAAATTTTCTAAAACTAAAACAAAATCCAAAAGATATATAGAAATATAAGATAAAAAAAAAGAGTACGGCGCTACGAATGTGCGCTAATAATTGTTTGTTAAATGCTATATTAACTATTATTTTAAAGCCAAATTCTTGGCTAAAGGTGGTTGTACCTATCCTAGCTATATCCTACCTACATTCAAGTGAAATATGAGAAGGGGAGCACGTGTAATGTTGATTTTTTTTTCATTTTTTTCAGGCGCGTGATGTTGCGCCACAACTTTACCATTTTTTTCTTTATTTAATTTATTCTTTTTCTTTTATCTTTATCTCAACAATAATAATTTAAATTGTTATAACTTTTAATATATAAGTCCAAAATAAAAAAAATTATATCATTGTTCATCTAAATTCAAGCTCTTCAAAGCAAGACCAGTCATGGATATGTTTTGACAACTTTCAAAAAAAATTATTTTTACATATATACGATGATTTTTGAATGTGAGGATGTATGTACATGTTTTAATGTGAGAATGTACATGTTTTAATGTGACGATGTACATGTTCAAATGTCAGAATGTACATGTTTTTAATGAACATCTGTACATGTTTGTATGATCATCTGTACATGTTTGTATGACTGTCTGTACAAGTAATCTTTCTTATATGTACATGTTTTAATCTAAGAATATACATATTTAGTGATTCGTACATGTTTATGTGACCTTCTGTATGTTTTTAATGTACTTGTTTTTACGTGAGAATGTACATGTTTTAGTGAACATTTGTACATGTTTGTATGACCATCTATACAAGTTTTCTTTTACGTTCTGTGCACTATACATGTAAAAATATTTTTTTTGAAGTTGTCAAAATATATCCATGACTGGTTTTATTTTGAAGAGCTTGAATTTAGGTGAACAATGATATTTTTTTCATTTTGGACTTATATATTAAAAGTTACAACAATTTAAAGTTTTTATAATTAAAAACAAAAAACAAAACCAACCCACGCTTAAAAAAAAGTAGCCAACTTTAACTACATCCAGGTGTAGCCAAGACTCTCCGTATTTTTAATTTAAAGCATCTTTATGATTTTAAAATAACTTATATTTTGAATGAGAGATGAAGTATATGTTAGTGTTTGTTAACTATGGTTAAACCAGGGATACTTTTTCTTCTTTAGACAAATATACATTTGGGTCGTAGGAGGAGCTTATGGAATAAGTATAGAAAATAAAATAATTCTATTAAAAAATGAATAAATTTACTCAAAATACCTTTACCTACCGTCTCCTCTTAAAATTGACATTATCCGTCTCTGATGATTGTCCAACGAATGTTGACGACCATTGTCGAGCGACCAACGAATAATTCATTTCTTATAAAGCAAATCATCACACCACAGAAGTTTTATTTTAATGAACAAGACTTTTTAAGAAAAATAAATAAATAAAGATACAAGTCTTGGAGCATCCAAGGTTCGTAGCATTTTCCTCGATCACATACTAATCAATATCCCGTTGGTTCAATGATGATTGAGACTAAACTTGGTAGAAATAACCACAGTTCGATCCCCTACAATGGCTATTCGGAGGAAACTGAAAATGGGGTCATATGTAACAGTCCAGTCAACATGTTGGCTGGACTGCTATGTTAGATCTGTCCATATAGTTCGGCTAATTTGGTTAAAACCAAAAACCGGTTTTTTTAACCGTTTTTCATAACCGTTTTTATTTCGGTTTTCAGTTAACCAATTTTTATTTCGATTATTGAAGTGAATATTTCGTTTAACCAAATAATCGAAATATTTTTTTAATTAAATTTAAATATATAAATAATTAATGAAAATTGTAAGTTTTCTTTTAAAAATTTCGGTTAACCAAATTTATCATGGTTAACTGTAACTAATTCGGTTTTCAGTTATTAAGTAGAAAAATTTTTAGTTTTTGGTTAATTCGATGTTTGTTTAATTCAGTTATAACTAAAATAACAGAAAACTGATTTTTTTTTTAAAAAAAATTCGGTTTTCAGTTAATTGAATTAACCGAATGGACACCCCTAGCTTATGTGTCATAGGGTGTGAAGAAATTTTGTATTAACTTTAACTGGTTGTAACTTTTAATATATAAGTCCAAAATGAAAAAAAATTCAAAACAAAACCAGTCATGGATATGTTTTAACAACTTTGAAAATAAATTATTTTTATATGTGTACAATGATACACTAAAACCATAATATGATTCATTAGTTTTGATATTATGATTCATTAAATTGATATTATGATTCATTAACTAATAAGTGGTAAATTAGATAACAAACTTCAGAACCGATTAAACATTATTATTGTTTTGTAGTGTATTATTACTATTGTATGGTGTATTGTAAACCTTATATAATGAATCATGTACTTTTTCATATATTACCAAATATTGTTTTGTGTTATATTATTGTTTGAATTTTTTTGGGTGTATATATGTCTATGATGATATGATTCATTAACTTTGATATTATGATTCAGTAAAATTGATATTATGATTCATTAACTAATAATTGGTGAGTTAAACAAACTCTGGACCTAATAAAAAATTATTATTGTTTTGTAGTGTATTATTATTGTTGTATGGTGTTGTTGTATGATGTATTTTAAATCTTATATGGTGAATCATATATTTTTCATATACCAAATATTTTTTTGTTGTGTTATTATTTTAAAAAATATTTTAATATGTTTACGATGATACACTATAATAAAAATATGATTCATTAATTTTGATATTACGATTCATTAAAATTGATATTATAATACACTCAAATGATGTTAAGTGTTTATGATGATACACTAAAATGATATTATGAATCATAAAGTTTCATTGATATATAGATATATACATGTAAATAATAAAAAATTTAAAATTTCTTAAATATATCAATGAATAATTTTGTTTTATAGAGTTTAAATTTAAATGGATAATAATATAATTTTTTTATTTTAGATTTATATTTTAAAATTTATAATTAATTCAAAATTTTAATAGTATAATATAGCAGAACCACACCCAATGTGGTGTGGGCCATCGGCACCATCGACGCGCTAAGAATCCATTCAATGTACTAAAGTTGCAAAGCTAACACTGATAAGAGAAACTTCATTGATATTGCAAAGACAAAAGGATAATTCATCGTGGGCGGTGGGCCCAGACGTGGCTTTTTCATCCATTTGCGAGAAGAAAAGTTATAAAGGTCTTATAAAGAATCAGCACAACCCCACTCGTAGTCATAGGTTACGGTGTCGCTTTAAAATGACCTCTATTTCCAACTTTCTTTTGGTCATTTTTTTTATTCTTGGATGCTAGCGAAGATTGCTGCTTTTCGAAAACTACTGTACAGGACCTATTCCCGAACCGGACTATCTGTTTAAAGAATCAAATTCTCTTGACAGTAGTAGTACGGTAAATTGCTCCTTTTCTCCATCTCACTCTTTTCTTCTCTCCAAAATCACAGTCAAACAATCAACTACACTACTCAACCTGAATAGAATACTCCCACAAGAGAAAAACTAACAAGATGGCAAGAAACCGTGTGCTCTCCGGACTCAACACCCTACTCATCACCCTTGTTTCAACCAACAACATCCCAGAAGAAAATTCCAACTTTCAAATCACATCACCGCAAGATATACTGGACTACATATGGAAGAAACTAGACGAGTTAACTCACATCGTGCCGAATTTCTTCGCTTATCTTGGGGACAAGCTTAACGAGATATTCCCCCCAGAAATGAGACACGAGGTCTGGCAGTGGATCCTGACTGCGCTGCCTTTTGTATTAGGCGGTCTGATTCTGTTTGCCTGTCTCTACTTCTTCCTCCAGTGTTTTATCATCTGCTGCCGGTGCATCGTGAGGGGCGTGATATTTATATGTGTTAAGTGTTTTAACTGTTTTATGATTTGCTGCGGTGGGTAGTGGGAGGAGTGAAATATATATGTTACTGGGGAGGAAGAGGAGGAGGATCAGCAGCTGTTAAAATGATGAAGGCGCCTGGACAGGCTGGAGCTTTGATTGCCAGATCTGTGTTTGAAGCGGGTACCAAGGCGTACTTCCTGAGTCTGCGTGCTGGGAACCCACTCTGATCTGATCTGATCAGATCAACCCCACTGAAGTGATCCAAAGTTGTATCTGGAGACCGCTTAATTTATGTGATGGCGTCTCTTCTAGCTAGCATCTTAATTAAGAGGGTGGGTTGTAATATTCTCCTCTCTATATATGTATGGTTTCCCTTGCCTACGGGTTTAAGGTTATAATTGAAATCTATGTACTTGAGAGAGATTAGGGAATGAAATCTGAAACAACAATTAATCTCTCTTAGCTACAAGCATGGAAGGCTAAATGTATTTGGGATTTGGGAAAGTACTCCCTCCGTTTTGGTCAACATATCTACGTGAACAATTTTAATGGTTTCATTACAAATTATTCATTATTTCTCCAACATGTAAATAATTCCCAGGCTGTACCAATGCAATTGAGGAAGATGAATGAAGCCGGAATAACCTTAATCTCCAACCATTAGTCGCAGTACCCAAATGACATCAGTAACTGGTGGTGCGATTGCTGCTTTTACAAGCTCTATGACATGAGATCTTAGCCTAGAAAGATGGTATACCCAACAATTGACATGAAACTCAAAGTATACTCGGTTGTCTGAACAAAACTGACTAACAGAGATAAGGTGTTTATTCAGATCTGGTGCATGATATATTGTAGACAACTGAAACATACCAGAAGGATAAGAGAGACAACCTGACCCCTGGTGAGATATAGATAGAGTAGATCCATCCCCAGGCTGACTGTGTCATTCCCCAAGTAGTCATTTGCCCCTATGTTTAACCGAGAAAAATCCCCAGTGAAATGATGCGTTGCTGCTGTATCAGGCAGCCATTCTGTAGTAGAGTATCTCCCAGTAGAATTAGCAGCAAAAGATGGCTGGGGATTAGCTTGATAGGTTTGGTTAAACCGATGATAACACACAGCAGCCACATGGCCCTTTTTCTGACAGATCTGGCAAGTAGATCTGTTATCTGACTGGCCAGTAAAATAAGTAGAGTCTCTTCCACTGTTAGCACCATTGCCTCTTCCTGTACCATTTCCACGGCCCCTTCCTGATCTTCCTTTTCCTTGATTGTTTCTGTTTCTGTCTCTATTACCACCTGTAGCTTCTGTGGCATTTAAGCAAACAGGTTCTGTGACCCTTGCTGCATTCTGTCTGAGAATATCCTCAAACGTGAGCAGAAAATTATAGATCTGCTATGGGGAGCATACATCGGTCCTTGTAATAATGTTAGTGACCACTGTATCATACTCCTTAGGAAGTCCTCTAAGCATATAGGACTGAAACTCATGATTTGACACCGTATGACCTGTCACAGCAAGAGCAGAAGACAGATCTCTAGCCCTATTGAAGTAGGCTGTAATATCCTCATCTGTTTTCTTAGTCAAACTAGCCAACTTAAGATGCAATTGTCCTAGATGTGCTGCTGTCTGAGCAGCAAAAGTTTCATGCAACTCATTCCATACAGACGAAGCAGTTTCTAGATCCATCACTTGTCCAACAATAGAAGGAGATAACGAGAGAAACAGAATAGTAATAAGGAGTTGATCCTGCTGGATCCACCTCGCATATTCAGGATTTGGACTTCCATTCACCATAGGATCAGGACAGGGGTGAGATCCATCCAAAAACTTATATAAATCATTGCCACGCAAGAAGGGAAGTAACATACCCTTCCATAATTTGAAATTGTCATGTGTTAGCTTGACTGAAATACCCCAAATCTAAATAATATTATTAGATCATTATTTATTGGAATATAATCCAAATATAAATCATTTCACGTACGCATGCAAACCCATGCATGAAAACGTTACGTAAAAATAGTCGTTTCTCCATAAACGCTAAAACGCCTTAGAAACATGTGATCAAGCATGACCTTGTATGACCTTCTAAAACTCAAACCAAATGGTCATACACTCATTATATGAATATATAAATATATTCCCTAAGCTATATTCAGTCAAATACGCAAAATGCTCGGGAGTGCTCACACCCGCTCCTTAAAGCACGAAAAGTCCGGAGGAGTGCCGAGGTGGCACGAACTCCTATAAAATTAATTCCTAGAGTTCCTAACATCATTATTTATCATTCTAAAGAGAACCCACGAAGTGGTTTCTCAAAATTCAACAAAATCCTCGGGAGTATTTCTTAGCGCTCCTTTTTGGCCCGGGAGTGTCCCGATGGCCCGTAAATTATGTCATGGGTTGATATAACCCCATATAACTCAATGTAACATCTTAGTATATGTTTATTTACCATAATAAGTGTTTACAAACACTTGGAACTCATAAAAACAATTGGTTTCCCAAAAAGTTCCTTAGAGCACAAAAACACACCTTCGGGTGTCACGAAAATGCGTTTTACGCAATTGCCTTGTAGTTTTTGACATACCACGAATTGGTAATCTTAAAAAGGGTTAAAATGACCTTCTAAATCAGTTGGTGTGACTAGTCAACAAGGCTCTCTATAGGGGCCGATTTTAAGAGCAAAAACTAGTATAAAATTTGCTTTAAAAGTTTATAAAAGGCTTAAAACATGATGACTCATCATCCCATGTGTTATATTACTTAATGCCAAAGTATGTAGGTCTCATATGACCAGCAAGCTGTCGAAATTATGCAGAATAATAAGGCCATGTGAGCTAGGAAGAAAACAAAATGCAAAAAGGTAAAAAGTAGATCTAAGATTCCATTCTTTTGCTTTCTTACAAACTAAGTAATCTTCCATGTTCTTCCTTGGCTATTCATGGCCGATTTTTGAGCTCCATTCAGGCCTCCAATTCGTGACTCTACATGAAGAAGAAGACAAGCCAATTAGCATTGAAAAATCAAAGGAATATCCTTACCTTTTCTTACCTTGTCATTTAGCCAACATTATTTGCTTTCCAACTCTTGCTTAGTCACACCACATGGCCGGTTTTCATGCTGGAAAGGAGGACATTTATTGAGCCAATCAACCAAGAAATAAACTAAGAAAAAGCATAGTCTTTGACATTAAAAATTGACAAACAAAAATCAATTCTAGAATTGCATTCTACCTTATACGTGAGTGAGCCTCATTTCCCTCCTTGCACAATTCTTGCACGGTTTGGTAAGCTCCCTCCTCTCTCTTCTAGCTTCATCTTCTTCCTTTGAAGCTCTTAAGTCCATTAATGGAGTTTTAACTTCTATCTTCATCTTTAAGGTAATTTCCTAGCATTTCTTGGCAAGTCTTGAAGCAAAACTCTTCCTAGCATAACAAGGTGGGTTCGGCTTCATTTAGTTCTCCAAGGAGATTGTCCAAACCAACATTAAACCAAGGAGCATCTCAAGGTTATCTTAAGGTAGGTTTTAAAGCTTGAAAATCCTTAAAGCACATTTTTATGTGTAACCAAGTTCTACTTATTCTAAGTCTCTTTTCTTCTTCATTTTGATGAAGGAAAACTTGCTCTTCATCTACCTTTGGTGAGCCGAAATTATAAGAGAAAAAGTCTAAGGTAAAGTCTTGTAAAACTACTTACAAATCCACTTAAGATCTTTGTTGAAGATCTAACTCCTAAACACCTCCACCTCTTGCATAAAACCGAAGAGGAGCATCAAGTTTACCTAGGAGAAAGCTTGGAGATTCGAGAAGAAGTTCAAGCACTTAACCACCCTTGTTAAGAAGTAAGTTTACTAAGTAAATCTTTATGTTATAAGCTTTGTTAAGCTTCTAAAAATTATACAAAAATTATGTACACCTCCTAGGTTAAATAATATCGAAGCTATATGATTTTATATGCCAAAAATATAACCTATAACATATAAGGAAAATATTTACCTTAAGACACATTTTTGTGTCACAAATTTTAGTTATGTTACATATCATTTCATGCCGAATTATCAAGGGCAAAGTTCTTTATTTTGAGCTTAGAATTTATACAAGACATTACAATAATTTATACATGAGTTATGTAACTCCTATGAATTTATTTATAATTATCTAGACATATAAATCCACTTTTATATACTATAGGGTCACTAAATAATTATGGCCGAATGCTCTAATTGGAAATAGGTTTTAATGACCTACTTAGGTATATAAACTTATATCATAAAGTTTGGTGAGTTAAAAATATTTTATTAGAGCTTAAATGACTAACTAATTAAGTTATGTGGCTTAAATGTAATTTTTACAAAGTTTAGTGCAAATATTGTGAAAGCCGAGAGCTAAAGGGGTGTTTAGTGTAATTATGATATAATATAAGGTTAGGAATTAAGTTTATGAATTTTAGATAATTTAAACAAGCCTTAAAATAACTTTTATAAAGTTTTGGGCTATTATGTAATTTATAAAAGTTGATATGAAAGTTTGTAAATTATTAGTGGGCGAATTGATAATTAAGAGAATCATTGAGTTCACTTTCGAAATTTGGAAGGATTAAATATTTAGGCTTTAGATTATAAGTTATTAAGATACTAATATAAAGTTTTGGGATGAAAATGTAATTAAGGAAAAATAAATGACATAGCCGAATTACTTTGGGGTTAGTTTGGTAATTTAAGAATTTATATATATTATTCGGCATTTATGGAGAATTAAAATTAAAACTATAGTTTATAAGACATTATGTAAAGATTATAAGATTTTGTGGCTAAATTGCAATTATAGAAAGTATATAAATAATGCCGAGATTTTGAGGGGCTAAGAGATGTAATTCTTGAAAGTTATAATATTTATAAGTTATGTCCAAAAGATTAGTGGTAGTTTTGTAATTTAATTAGATGAGGAATTAAAACTATGTTATATAAAGAGATTAGAATTTAAGTGTAAAGTTTATGAATTAATGTGGTTGTTTTGTAAATAACCGAAATACAAGTTTAAGAATTTAGATTTAAATAAATATAGGTCCTATATGGATATTTGGAGGATTTAGAAGAAAGAATTTTGATTAAAGGAATTATGGAATTAAAACTATGGCTTACATGGTTATAAGGAATTAAAAGATAAACAATAAATATTATTTATGGTTAAAAGGAGAATAATAAAACTATAAGAATTTTATGTCTATGTATGACATATAAATATAGTTAAGAAATTATAAGTTGTTATGTCACCTAGACAAATAAAATAAACAACAAATGCAATAAACACATATATGTGCATTAAAGGATGTATAAATAAATCAAAAGGAAAACAAATAAGTTATACATTAAATCATGAGGTAATTAAAAGAAATAAACCTCACATGAAATAACAAATACGAGATTTGTTAAATGATCCAATAGAATTATTATATAAGGGTAACATAAATTAACCCTCTCAGTCAATCCTATTCTAGGACTCTATTTGACCAGACGTTGATCGGGAATTAAACGAGTACAGTCTACGGTGAACGGTATGGGATTCTTGCAACCTGTTTTCTACCGGATTACACCGGCTTGTGTGCTATCTGTTGTTTGAAATAACGACCAAGATAAATAATGTAAAATGTTGTTTACTCTTGTGCACTGTTGTATTATTTCATGTGCGTGAATGTTGCTGACTACAACGTGTATGTCCCACGCATACAAACACTACTATACCAGTGGATTAAATACCTGCGACTCAGTATACCGAGGACTTGTACTCAAGTCTCTCACTAACTTCACTGTATAACAAACGTCATTATCCTAAACGTGATAATTGACAATACACATTGTGTTCTTGTTTAACGTCTTTATATGACACTTAACAATTCTATACTTCGAGAACGAGGAGCCCAGTTGGAACTGGCCATGCATGCAACAGGAGTTGTACCTGTCTCAGGTCGTCTCCTATCTACGTCGCGACGGAACATTCAGTTGGGAGGAAGACTCTATTCCTCCCGGGATTCAAATGCCCTTCAGTTTGAGGAAGACTTTATTCCTCTAGTGGGATTCTATTTCCCACGCCTCTCAGTTCAGGGTTTAACTACGTTATCTCCTGGGGTTTTTATACCCAACCCTTCTCTATAACGAGGTCACTATACCTCCACTATATTGATATACTTTTATACATCTGTCAGTCCCACTGTGTGGACCCGACAGCTATCAGACATTTCAGTTCAGCTAACTTGACCTTCTGTGTCTTGTTCTATGTGACATTATTGTCCTTGTATGGATACTTGTTATCATCAGACTATGCTTGTTTACAGCTTTATAAAAATGAACTGCATGTGTTCGACAAAGTAGTTGGTGTGGCCCGGCAGACGATGGACTGCACGTTTTCCATACCAGCATTGTTTGCTGAGCCCCTTTGGGGGCACCCCCATTTTTCAGGTACCTGAAGTTTAAGAAGATCACCATACTGAGTGTAGGTGGGGTAGACCAAGCTTTGGGAGTCTACTATTAGTTAATTATTTTATTTCAGTATTTTACTTTGAGTTTGATTCCTAGTATCTCGGGTTGTATCTGTATTCCAGACCTTGACATTTGAGGATTGTATTTGGACTTAGCCTTGTTGGTCACAAGGGTGGCCAACGGCATTGTAATACCGCCCGGTTGTTGTATTTATTTCCGCTGCAGTTGTAGTTTATTTGGGAGTGATCGCCGTTCAGTTTATTGGATTTCGGGTTGGGGTGTTACATTGACTAGATTAGCCGCTGCTGAGAGTATTGATTGTGTGCTTGGCTGATGTGTTTGCACAGGTGTTGCAGTTGCCGCTGATGGAGTGACCGGCAGAGACTTCCCAGGGGTGTGTTCACCAGATCCATCGTCAGACAGCAGACTCATGTTCGAAAAATTTGAAGAACGAACAAGAGAAAAAGAAGATCGAGATCGAAGAGAAAATCACCTCAGCTGGCGATGAAAAGCTCTGATACCATGATAACCGATGAGAATTAAGAGGGAAACGGTATTGTATGTTATTCATGTAATAGGGTAGAGTACTGTAGTGAGCTATATATAGAACATGTAGACAGACACAAGCTGTACTTGGACTCATAACATGGACTAGTCCACTAGACTATAACCCAGGCCTAACATAATGGGCCTGTAACACCCCATCCAACATTAACACACTTACAATAAACTGCAGCGGAAAAACAACCTCATCACATTACTTAACTCGTTGGTGTTACACGCCGTTAGCCACCCACGTGGCTAACAAGGCTAATACATACACATTGTACCGGTCTGATGGGCTAAATTTCCGAGCGACTACACATTACTATCCCTTTTCATTAATCACAACAACAACATACACCTTCCAACTATACCGAGTATTTATAACTAATGCCGATAACAATTTCGGTCTTACTACACCTACTGTATATATACAACATAAACGATTACCCATGTACAACGACTACCCCGTCCTACTCTCGAACGGCTTCCAGCTCCTTGTACCTGAAATAGGAAAAGAAGAGAAAGGGTGGCCCCCAAGGGGCTCAGCACCTTTGCTGGTATGGTAATCCCGCAGCCCACATGCTACCGGGCCACGCACAACTAATTGTCGTCTTAGCATGCGGTTGATTATTTTTAATTCATGCATGTAACTGTAAACACACAACACATAATCATTTCGCCTCAACGGGCTCAACAAACGGATAATATATCCTTACTTAATAAGTCACTCAAGGTATTCAATGTGTTCCTCCTCTAATGGAGCTACTTCCTTAACAGACGAAACTTACCCTTAAATCGGGTTATCCTTAAACGCCTCTTTTCTCAAACTGGGATTCATATCCATGATCCACACACTCCACGTTTTACAACATATAACATACACTACATAACAACACTTAACAACACTTTGCACGTTTCCACGTGCACAACATAACACCGCAATAGATATTGCACCACAACAAAGATACATAACATAACGGGAATGGTCCTCTTAGGAACCGACCCAAACATTGTTAATACACTGGTGAGCCTAGAGAATGTTGCCAGTCTCATGATAAGCTCGTTACATAACTCGTTACCGTCTCGTTAAATGAACGGTTAACTTAACACAAGGTGTCTCGGATATAGTGATCCAAGCACACCGAAACAAACATAACAATAGTATGCCCCTGTGGCCCGACGTGAGTCAGTAACAGCCTTGGTTAAGCTAAAGGGAAGGTTGGGAACCAAATTGGAAAACAACCATAACATACGGAGAGGATCGAACCTGCTATGACAACGACCCCCATACTCACACGCGTGGCCGGAACAGACCGGACTCCTCACTCCCCCCGTTAGCACTTGTTAGAAGTTCAACTTTGAACTTTATTAAACAATCACAAACATTGGGTTAAGTCTTGTTAGACATACACAAGGGAAGAGAGAGTCATACATTCACATACAAACATCGCACACAAACATCACATAACCAACTCACGCATAGCCGTGGTTAGAACGTTCCTTAAGTCGGAAACGTTGTTACCGGATACCGTTCTCCTACGTTTACCTAATAGTGGTTAACTAGCCCTTCAAGCGCATTCGAGGTTACCGGTATCGGCACGTAAACATACAACAACAATAACGACTGTAAACTCGTTTCATGATTTATCTTATAACGTGGCAAACATACAGAAAACACATTGGCATACAAGCCGGTGTAATCCGGTAGGACACAGGTTGCAAGAAAACCATACCTGTCACCGGAGTCCACTTTATCACGCCCACTTATGTTCCTCGAGCAATTCTCGAACAACTGATAACATTACATGTACTTTTATTAACATCGGGGTAGCATGATTATTTAATGTCTAATGCTTATAACTTTTCCCCGTTAACTTAGTTACATAACTTTACATTTTAACTGTTTTACTTTTACATTTTGCTACCATTTTTCCCTCACCAATTATCATATAACTTACTTAACATGTCCTTAACAATCTTATAACATCATTACTTAACAATCCCCTCATTACATATCATTTTATAACCTTAACATTTAAATCATCTTACTTAACTTAATCTCTCAAGTCCATATATATTTATCTTTCTAACCATCAATACTCTCTTAATGGCATACCACTAATACCACTTAACATTCTTAAAATTAATTAATTTTTTTTAAGGTCCGACCGACCCACCGACCGACCCACCCCCTGGGTAGGTCGGCTGCAGAGATCATCTAAGTTCACAGTTTCTGCCCGACCGACCCAGACTGGGGTCGGTCCCCTGGGTAGGCCGGCTGTAGAAACTCTCCTAAAAATGCCTATCTTATTCCAAACTCCTCCACAAGTTCCCTTATATGTTCTAACACCATTTGGGCACTTAAACACCCTCTTAAATCATCCATTAAACTCATTAGTTGACCCACCATCAAGCTCCTTGATCATTCACTCAAATTCTTGCAACATTCCTAACACTTGTAATGTTTTTCCCTAAGTTCCTAAGTGGTTTATACTTATGAAACAACTAACTAAAATGTTTTCTCACCACCATCACATCTACTCCTAGCATCATTCCTCACAAACACCTCCATTACACAGCTCCTTCTATATCCAAGTCTACACTTAAACCTTCACAAGGCATTACTTTCCTTTGTTTACCTAAACTTTAACAAGACCTAATACTTCACATACCATAACCTTGGTGGGTAAAAAATCATTTGATTTCTAAATCCTCAAGATTGTGCCCAAGGCATCTTAACAATT
>JAIOTZ010000824.1:0-43736 GCA_023374045.1 Limonium bicolor
GAAAGGTAGAGTTCGGGTTCGGGGGCTTGATATTCGACTTAGTTAGGGTTCAATTACTTTCATTACCCCTAGAAGTCGTTTTTCCTCTACTTAGTTTAATTACGGCTTATTACGAGTCGTTTTAAGCTAAGTGCGCGAGCTTCTGTTTTTTTTTTGTTTTTTAGCATTTTTTGACTGGAAAATAAAAGTGAAAGTTGAAATTACCTAAACTAGGGTTTCGGAGGCAGAATTAGGTCAAATTTTGTTTCCGTCCGTAGCCACGGACCTAATGTCCGTAACCACGGACCCTAGTTAATCTATGTGAAAATAAAAGTCGAATTAAACAGAAAACAAAAAATTTGAAAAGTCCGGGGCCACGGACAGGATGTCCGTAGGCCCGGACATAGTTTAACAAAACCTAAATTTTTAAAATTTTAAAATCCCGCCGCCGTCTGTGGGTGTCCGTGGCCACGGACAACCTGTCCGTGGTCCCGGACCATAGGTCCGGGATCCCGGACCACCCACGGACGGGGGTTTTATGGTGGTTCCCAAAGGTGTTTTCGGCTCAAAATTTATGCACGTGTAGCCTGAAAGGTGTACAATTCGTTAGTAATTGAAAGATTGCAGTTTGAAGTCGAATTATGTACGAAACTTGGCGAACAAGTAACAAGGCAGAAACAAAAGTAATTAGCAATACAGAAGCGTAAAAAGGTTAGTTTGAACCCAAAATTTGACAGAGAGTTAATAAGGTCGTGGAGAGTTAGAAAAGTAGAATTGCAACCTGTTTTACCTTCGAATTTAGGAGGATTCTTCACGTCGGGATTCTTCGGAGGCCTCGTTGATGGCGGATCCAGAAGAACTTCGAACCCAGCTTCTGACTCCTTGTTGTTCTTGATGTTCTTACGTTTTGGTGCTGTTTTGGGGGGGTTTGATGATGGATGATGTTGTGGGAGTTGAAAAATGTGTTTTGGTGTTGATTTTGGTGAGATTTCGGTGTTTGATCGTGGCTCTGGGGTTCAAAACGTGGAGAGAGAGACGGCTGCCTTCTTTGAGAGTCTAGGGTTCTTGAGCCTCTTCTTTGATCATGGGATAAGGTTCCTTATATAGACCTCTTTAAAGATAGAAAAATCCGGTAAAAACCGAGATTTACCGACGTTTTAGCTCAAGGGCTTCCAAAAGGAATTTGATTATGAAATTTCACACATGGGTAAAGGATGATATTTCTGATTTTTCTAAAGTGGAATCGAATTTTTTGGATATTGGAATATTTTTAAATTCAATTTCTCGTCAGATTCAATCAGAAATTGCTAGAAAATTATTGGAAATTCGAAAAATCAAAATTCCAACGCCATTATGCTTAAAATGTCATCCTCTATCTTGGGTAAAAATTTCAAAGCATTTTGAATTGATTTGACCCTTATTTGGAGGAAGAGAAAGCCTGTAGGGGGCTTAGGAGCCTTGAAAAATTACGAAAATGGCCCTGGAGATGACTAAGCTGTCCCTAGCACTCTGAAATGTGCCGATCGATCTGGGAACCCTCACTACTAGCCTATTAGAAGAGACTCTCCTCCGGGGGGTTGAAATTTTGGGTATAACAGATTGCCCCCCGTCAACTAGACTTTGTAATGGAAATGAAAAGGCTAGTTGATGCTTGAGTGATACCCCAAAATTTTGGATCTTAAAAGACCCCTCGTGCAATTGAAAACCAACAAGTTGTGTCGAGCTGTTCTAAGGCGCTGACTACCTATGAGTAAAGTGGAATGTCGAGCGATTCTAAAGCGTCGGCCACCTAAAGGTAAAATGAAATAATGTCAGACTATTCTAAGGCGCCGACTACCTATAACGAATGAGATGATGTCAAGCTATTCTAAGGCGTTGACCACCTATAACGAATGAGATGATGTCAAGCTATTCTAAGGCGTTGACTACCTAAAATGAAGTGAAGTATGATGTCAAGCTATTCTTAGGCGTTGACTACCTATAATGAATGAGATGATGCCAAGCTATTCTGAGGCGTTGACTACCTATCATGAATGAGATGATGTCAAGCTATTCTGAGGCGTTGACTACCTATCAGTGATTGAAAATTGGTGTTGGGTCGAGTTCTTCTATTCGGGTGAGTTCTGCTGCTCTAGTGAGTTCTGCTGCTCTGGTGAATCTGAATCTTTGGCTGAGAATCTGTATCTCTGAAGAGTCTGTACCTTCGGCTAAGAATCTGTATCTCTGAAGAATCTGTATCTTCGGGGCGAGAATCTGTATCTCTGAAGAATCTGTATCTTCGGGGCGAGAATCTGTATCTCTGAAGAATTTGTATCTTCGGGGCGAGAATCTGTATCTCTGAAGAATTTGTATCTTCGGGGTGAGAATCTGTATCTCTGAAGAATCTGTATCTTCGGGGTGAGAATCTGTATCTCTGGTCTATGATGAGGAGTTTCGTACGGACGGATTCAAGGTAAACTTTATGCAAATGATCATGTTGAAAGTGATGCAAATGATATGGATGATATAAAAATGACATTCGGATGCTTCTGGGGACCGAAACCCGTTCCAATGCTCCTTGTTGGTATACTATGGGGACTTATTGCCTCTGCCCACCAACTGGGGTGCTGGGATAACTTCTAGATTACCAAGGGGACTTATTGCCACTGCCCACTAGTTGTTTCTCCCAAGAAGTTGACATGAAGATGGGGACTTATTGCCTCTGCCCCGCCAACTTAGATCGCGCTCTGTCTCGTACCTGTCTCGCACTGAAGATGATACTAGGTCTCGTACTGGTCTCGCACTAGATGATGACGCTCGGTCTCGCACTGACGAAGGTGATGGGTCTCGCACTGACGAATATGATGGTCTCGCACTGATGAAGATGCATGGTCTCGCACTGACGAATATGATGGTCTCGCACTGATGAAGATGCATGGTCTCGCACTGATGAAGATGCATGGTCTCGCACTGATGAAGATGCATGGTCTCGCACTGATGAAGATGCATGGTCTCGCACTGAAGAAGATGCATGGTCTCGCACTGAAGTCTCATACTAAATGGATGAAGAAAAGTCGGATTTCGCATTGATTCTGGGTCTCGCGCTGAATGAAGATGCCGGGTCTCGTACTAAAGTCTTGAAAATGATGGGTCTCGAACTAAAAATGAATCGGAATGATAATGGTCTCGTGCAAATGGTAAAAACTGATCACTGGAGTGCCAAACATGGCAATGATGATAAGATGTACACAATCAAAATATATGAAAGATACTCGTCCAAAACAGGAATTTGTTGGAAAAGGTGCCAAACGTGGCAGTGTTTGAAGAAAATTCTGTTTACTGAAAAGGAAGGTGAAATTATCATTTCCTGACCATAGATTTCGGACTTGTAATTTATCTCCTAGGAGATGAACATGCCATCGGTGGGGTATAGTGTATGATGTAAAGGTAAGGGCTTATGTGGGCCTGTGTAGTGGTTTGGGCTTGTGTGGTGTATGGTGTGAAAGTAAAGGCTTATGTGGGCTTGTGGTGTTTGATGTGCAGGTAAAGGCTTTTGTGGGCTTGTGGTGTTTGGTGTGCAGGTAAAGGCTTTTGTGGACCTGTGTAGTGGTGGTGTGGAGGTAAGGGCTTTGGGTTCCAATTGGTGTTGTCATAGCAATTGTTGGAACCAACAATTGCCCCCAGTATTTTCCCTTAAGACAATCTGAGCTAGAGTTCATGGCAATCGATCGGAACGATCGATTGCCCCCAGTATTTTCTTTTATTAAACGTGCGAACGAGTCTCGTCCTCACAGGGTCAAGGCTTATGTTTTCACGTGGTGTTTCCTAACCTACACTCGGCGTGTTTGGTGTTTGCACTCGTTCCTCCCCTACGGTCACAACTTCTAGACCATTGAATTCGATATTTGATGAATTTACGCATTCGATCTGTTACTTTCACGTGATTAGATACACAACTATCAAGTCGGAAGTCTTTAAAGCTTATAACATGGCCATGGGGTGTGATGAAAGACAACGGGACCATGGAGGGATATTTCAGGTATGTGGAGCTATAAGGGTGACCAAAGCTGCAACTTTCACCTTCTCTCGGACTTGTCTTCTTTGCCTTGAAGTCGTTTGGCTACTTCGTGATGACTTCGCTTATGAGCTTGGAACTTAGAACTTTTAGGTTGTTCCTTGCGCCTTCTCTCTTTCTACTGATTTTGGATTACTTCGAGGCTTTCCAGGTTTGCCTTTCTTTGAATCTCTTTTCCTCCGGGGTTCTTGTGTTTCCCGGTTTTGAACTTTGAGAGCTGTTTTTGATGTTAGCGCATTTGGATCCTGTGCCACTTTGGGGCCATTTGCGGATCACTCCGTCATGCTGGTAGCAGTTCTGCTTCTTTGGACTTGTGAAGTTGCTGTTCGGAAGTCGGGCTCCTTGCATCCTTTGGTCACCGGGTCGGGTATTCACCATTGGCTGGCTTATTCTGTGGAGTTTGTAGTGTTGTAAAAGAGGTCATATATCAAAAGCTCAGCGGGGGTGCCTAGGGTGTGATGTCAGGGTTCACAAGCTTTTGGATGTGTGGTGCTGTACCTAGGTGCTTCGTCATCCCTAATAGTTGTGTATCATTTCTTTGTTACTTTTCGCAGGTCTAAGTGTAAATCTACAAATTATCTCCTTCGGTCGGAGTTACGCCGTTTACCTCACCTCTGAATGTGGTCTCACCGGAGTCGCGTAAAAATGACACGCTCGTTCGCTCATGGTTTTTCCACTCAAGACATTCTCGCGAGATTTTCACTCTGAAACTCGTTCGCACATTTAAACAAAAGATAAAAGATGACGAACTTAAACTTAGATTGCCCCTAGTATTGATTTTGGGGTTTGCGACAACAATTCAATAGATGTGGACCTTGAACCTCTTTGTGGGTTGTGAGTTGCAGTGTTTGGTTAGGCATGTTCAGATTTTCAGAAACAAAATGTAAGTCTTTGTATTCCATTGCATAGTCAGAAAATGATTACTTCGTGATCCTTGAAAAACGTGAGTGCTCTTTTTTTTTTAGTTTTTCAAATTAATGAATAATGCTTTGCACAAAGATTATGAAAATGGAACTATGTTTTATTCAACAAGAAGAATAATGTTGGAAATTACAAACTCAGGAAAACTACCGAAAATGGTCAAGGGAACTAACTACTACAAAAGTTGAAAGACAACTAATCAAGAAAAGAAATGCAACATTTTTGATGACGCTTGGGCAAGCGTGCTCTGCGCTCTCCACCATGTTCTTAGAATTGGAGCCCTTGGTCAATTAGATCCTGGATTCTGTGTTGTAGGGCCCTGCAGTGGTCAGTGTCGTGACCGGGCAGCTGGTGGAAGTGACAAAATTGATTAAGATCCTTCCCCAAATGAGTAGTTCCTGGCCTTAGGGTGAGCGGTTGCATCGGATATCTTCCTCGAAGCTCTTCAAGTGCTTGTCTTGGTGTTCGACCGATGTCTGTAAACTCTCTCTGTCGAGAATTCCGTCGGGGTGGTTCTACTGTCCCAATGCTCCAACCAGGTCCTCTTGACTGTTGATCACTGACTTCCTCATGTCGCCTGGTTCTCTTGCGAGTGCAGCTTTGGATGCAAGTTGCTGCTCCCGGTTGCCTAATCACTTTCCTGAGTTCCGTAGCAATTTCTTTGACATTCCCCTTCGATCCTCGGACCCTAACAGAGCCAACTTCAATGCAGTCATAAAGGGTGTTGAGAAGCCTGTCCACTAACTCATCCCGAGCTTGACGTTCGGACTCGAGGGAAAGAGCCTTTTCTTTCAACTCTTTGATAACAGCAACGTAGTTAGATTCCACGGCGTCCATGGCAGCACTATGCCTCTGTTCCATGGCTTCAATGGTGGCCATGTGCTTTTGTTCCAAAATTGCGAGCTGGGCTTCCATGTCGATTGGACCGCACTTAGGACTTGAGTCTACCTGTGTCCAAGGTGTCCATTATTAGCTAACAAAAGGAAGTGGGCTGAAACATGACGCTTCACAAGATAGATCGAAACAGACTTAGACTGAAAGCAAGTGGGCCAGGATACCCAGAGAGTGAGGTGTTTGAGCTGGAGTATCTTTCAGACTGTGAACTGGAATTTGGACTGAAATCTAAACAGATGGCTTTGATTGGGCCTGCGAGGTGACACCTAGACCTAGGGTTTTGGGTTAGGGTCATGATAAGAAGTCTACCTAGACCAGAATGAGCCCTTGGGCCGGAATGTGTTTGGGCCTGAGGTGAGGCACATGGGCTGGAATGGTCCCTAAATCACAAATGGGCCTAACTTTCTTTGGGCCAGAGAAGATGGTTGCGAAGCCGAAGAAGGACTTGTGAGTAATTTAAAGTTCAGGTGAATTTCTTTTTTATGGGCCTATAAATAATTGGATTATTCAAATTGGGCCAGAAGAGAAATCACCTAAGTCTAGGCTTTTGGGCCGAAGCCCGAACGACTCACATGTTAAACCACACAGGGCCTCTGGGCCGCAAACAAATAGAGCTGCCAATTCGTGTTGGGCTAGGTTGATGTAGGAGAAGTTCCTATCAATCTCTAGGCTGGGTAGTGGGCCGATCATACAAGCAAACAAGGCCCACACAAATTCAACATGTCCTCACTAGACGTTTAAATCAAACAGGGTATGGATCGATCCGGAGAGGTGCTTGGGGCGCGGGCCCAGGTCACCACAAAGGAATAGGGCTTGCACGCTATTCTCTTTGGGCTTCCCCACTCTTTTCACATCACCTGAAGGTGTGCGTCTACGGTCGGGTCTTTGACTGACCAAACAAAGGGCTAGGTAAGGGCACTGCCAGGAAGACGCTTGGGGCTAAAGCCCAGGTATTAAGGGGGTGTGGTTAGACGACACCCTCCTCTTTTCCCCCGCTTATTCACATCACCTAAAAGGTGTGAGTCCCTGACAGGGGACCCTCAAATGGGTCCCGGGGTGAAATTGGTTTGTGTGGACCCTCGCTCTCATATGATGCCAAGGTGCAGAAAATTAAAGTGCGCACGAAGGTAAACAAACAGAGTAATAAAGCCATAAATAAACATTTTCGAGTTAAGCCCTCTTTCTTAAAATTAAACAAGTTAAAATTAAGAAGTTTGTCCCCAGCAGAGTCGCCAGTCTGTGAGCCTCGATTTTAAACCCTATCCTATGTTGATTAAAGTTGATTAGGATCTAGTCGGGTTTTAGGTCCACTTATAACCTAAGATTAATAACTATGTCATATAACAATAATTATTAAAACCTAAGCTAGCTCACTGGAACCTATTGAGTCGCCACCTAATTTTACCTAGATAAATTAGGAAAGAGAGTTCGGGTTCGGGGGCTTGATATTCGACTTAGTTAGGGTTCAATTACTTTCATTACCCCTAGAAGTCGTTTTTCCTCTACTTAGTTTAATTACGGCTTATTACGAGTCGTTTTAAGCTAAGTGCGCGAGCTTCTGTTTTTTTTTTGTTTTTAGCATTTTTTGACTGGAAAATAAAAGTGAAAGTTGAAATTACCTAAACTAGGGTTTCGGAGGCAGAATTAGGTCAAATTTTGTTTCCGTCCGTAGCCACGGACCTAATGTCCGTAACCACGGACCCTAGTTAATCTATGTGAAAATAAAAGTCGAATTAAACAGAAAACAAAAAATTTGAAAAGTCCGGGGCCACGGACAGGATGTCCGTAGGCCCGGACATAGTTTAAAAAACCTAAATTTTTAAAATTTTAAAATCCCGCCGCCGTCCGTGGGTGTCCGTGGCCACGGACAACCCGTCCGTGGTCCCGGACCATAGGTCCGGGATCCCGGACCACCCACGGACGGGGGTTTTATGGTGGTTCCCGAAGGTGTTTTCGGCTCAAAATTTATGCACGTGTAGCCTGAAAGGTGTACAATTCGTTAGTAATTGAAAGATTGCAGTTTGAAGTCGAATTATGTACGAAACTTGGCGAACAAGTAACAAGGCAGAAACAAAAGTAATTAGCAATACAGAAGCGTAAAAAGGTTAGTTTGAACCCAAAATTTGACAGAGAGTTAATAAGGTCGTGGAGAGTTAGAAAAGTAGAATTGCAACCTGTTTTACCTTCGAATTTAGGAGGATTCTTCACGTCGGGATTCTTCGGAGGCCTCGTTGATGGCGGATCCAGAAGAACTTCGAACCCAGCTTCTGACTCCTTGTTGTTCTTGATGTTCTTCACGTTTTGGTGCTGTTTTGGTGGGGGTTTGATGATGGATGATGTTGTGGGAGTTGAAAAATGTGTTTTGGTGTTGATTTTGGTGAGATTTCGGTGTTTGATCGTGGCTCTGGGGTTCAAAACGTGGAGAGAGAGACGGCTGCCTTCTTTGAGAGTCTAGGGTTCTTGAGCTTCTTCTTTGATCATGGGATAAGGTTCCTTATATAGACCTCTTTAAAGATAGAAAAATCCGGTAAAAACCGAGATTTACCGACGTTTTAGCTCAAGGGCTTCCAAAAGGAATTTGATTATGAAATTTCACACATGGGTAAAGGATGATATTTCTGATTTTTCTAAAGTGGAATCGAATTTTTTGGATATTGGAATATTTTTAAATTCAATTTCTCGTCAGATTCAATCAGAAATTGCTAGAAAATTATTGGAAATTCGAAAAATCAAAATTCCAACGCCATTATGCTTAAAATGTCATCCTCTATCTTGGGTAAAAATTTCAAAGCATTTTGAATTGATTTGACCCTTATTTGGAGGAGAGAGAAAGCCTGTAGGGGGCTTAGGAGCCTTGAAAAATTACGAAAATGGCCCTGGAGATGACTAAGCTGTCCCTAGCACTCTGAAATGTGCCGATCGATCTGGGAACCCTCACTACTAGCCTATTAGAAGAGACTCTCCTCCGGGGGGTTGAAATTTTGGGTATAACACCAGAGAAGCTGAGGTAGCAATTCCGCCCATCCTCCTTTTTTGCTGTCCAACCTCCTTTTTATAGCTTTGACAATCTGTCCATTTGCATTTTCTACCTGGCTGTTTGCTTGCGGATGAGCGACCGATGCGAACCTCAGATCAATCTTCCATTCTTCACAGAATGCCCGGAAGCTACTACAGTTGAATTGAGCTCCATTATCTGTTACTATTATCTTTGGAATTCCGAATCTGCAGACCACATACTTCCAGATAAAGTCCTGTGACCTTCTTGCGGCAATAGACACTGTTGGCATGGCTTCCACCCACTTGGTGAAGTAATCAATGGCCAAATAAATGAACTTGTATCTCCCAGGAGATGCTTCCGGGAAAGGTCCAATGATATCCAACCCCCACATGGCAAATAGGATTGGGGATAGTATGCTTTTTAGTGTGGACGGGGGTTGTGTATTTTATGCCCGTGTTCCTGACATTTGATGCACTTCGTATGTATTCCTTTGAATGTTCCCTCATCCTTGGCCAATAGTATCCTAGTCTTAGGATTTTGTGAATTATCGCCCTCTCTCCCTGGTGGTTTCCGCAGGTTCCTTCTTGTAGCTCTTTCATGAGCCTTGCTCCCTCCTCTATGGTAACACACTTAAGTGCTGGTCTCGCGAATGATCTTTTGTAGAGCTGTCCTTGCTCTAGAAAGAAAGACGCAGTGAAATACCCCAAATTAATAAAACATGGATTAATATTTAATCATATTAATTAAGGCCTAACATGCCTTAAAAGTCAACTGAGAACAACAGTGGTCAACATAAAACAAGATGTTGCACCCTGTGACTGTTAAGGGTAAATAAATTCCCAAATGAACTATGTAGGACCTAAAATTTGTCCTAAGCACATTAACATAATATTAAACATATTATAACCGTTGGACAACACTCCAACACAAAGAAAAAGCATTTACATGCTTCAAGGTCAAAAAGGGCAAAAAGGTGCTCTAGGAAAACCCTAAAGGTCTAATGACCTCTAAATGATATAAAATTGAATTACATGATCAAATATCATGTAAGGAACACAACAAGACCGTTGTCAAAGAAAACAGAGCTCAGAAACACCAGGCAACACAAAATGTGCGCTAAAACTCCTTAAAGCACATTTTTGTGTAATCGCCTTTTAAATTGGTTTTAAATGGGCTAAAAGGTTATAAATACCTTTAAATATATAAATATCAATTATATGATATTAGGAAATTAATTCCAGAAATTTACGAATTTTTACAAATTTAATATTAAATATTAATAAAAATCCTAAAGTGGGGCCCGTTTGGGTCAACATTGACTAAGTTGACCAATGTTGACCATTGACCACGAAATGGACTACAAGGAATCAGATAATTAAGTCTCTTAACAGACCAAGAGACAAGAGACATGTGACAATTAAATAAATGCTCTTACTTTTACATAAAATAACAAAAAACAACTTTACCTTATAAAACAAAAAGGTGGGCTCCACTTACCTTTCCCATGTGAGCCAGCTGATTTGGAGCCTCCATTTGCTCCTCTTCCTCTTTGAATTTCGTGGCTCCAAGCTGGTACAAGACAAAGATGAGTCACACATTCATTAAATGAATTAAAGTAACATATTTACTCCATTTTCAACCAAAATTTGAATCAATCAAGCCCTACCTTTCTCTTATCTTCAACTGCTGCCCCCTCTCTGTCTCCACTGATTGAGCTTCAATTATCCAACCCCAATCAGACTTGATGAGTCATCAAAGCAAGAAAATCTTAAAAAATGCAAAAAAGGTGCTTTAAGCTTATTTTAGGTCATTTCCTTCATTCCTTCCTCTTCAGCCGAGATGGCTCACACCTTGAGCTCTCTTTGGCTCCCCTCCACCGTAGGTAAGGTTCCCAAGCACCATTGATGAGGTTTCAAGCTCTAGGTAAGCTCTTAAGGCATAAAAATGCCCATTTTCTTCATCTTTCTTCCTTTTTCGGTTGATCTACACTCCAACCTTTTCTATACATCTATGTAGAGTGATTTGGAGGTTAGAGGAAGTGTTGGTTTCGTACATAACCAGATCTAAGGAGGAAAGTTCAAGTCTTGACCATTTAAGGTAAAAATGTGCTTTAAGCTCATAACTTTTGATTCCCTTCAAGTTCGGCTGTGAAACTTTGCTCATAGCCTCCTCTTCTTCTCCTTTTCATGTGGAATCTGTTGGTAAGCCATTTGGAGCAAGGGTTGCCGAGATCCAAAGGAAATACCCTCTTCTAAGGCATTTTTCCAAGGTAAAACCTAATAACAAGGTAGCTTGTTGAATCTAGCTATTTCCTATGTCAATATGGTAGATCTAACACCTTGTGGTGTGTTTGATTCAGGTCGAAACCATCTTGAACTCTCCTTGCATTCTTAAGGTGATTTTTGCCTTAAACCTTACATTAAATTACTTCTTATGGTTAGATCTTGCTTGGAGACTAACTAGGCCTTGTTTTCTGTTTGAAAACATGTAAAACAAGCTGTGGAGAATCTCTACTTAAGGTGGCCGAACCAAACAAGGTTCTGTCTAGGTTAAATCAAGGTATAAATTACTTAAAACCTTAACTTGTTACATTAATACAAGTTTAAGCTATTCCTAATTAATTGCCGTGAGTGAAGAGGAAAAACAAGTCTTGTTGACCTTAAAATGTTTAAGGAATGGTTTATAAATTTTATAACTAATTAAACAAGCATAATGTCAAATTTAAGACATTATGTGGAAGTTTGGTAAATAAATGAAAATTATATGGTGAGGCCGAAATTTTATAAGTGTTTTGGGACATTTATGTGTAATTTATTTTGCAAGACAATGTTTGTAATAAGGCCATGTATTTAGGCCATTTTATTTATGCATTTACAAGCTTTTAATTAAGTTTAAGTATATAATGCATTACCGAAATAATGGGGTATTACGTGTAATTAAATTAAATTTGGGGGCTTTAGAATAATAAGGCCGAAAATTAGAGGTAAAAAGAGTTAAAATAAAGTTTATAAGATTTTATAAAGTTTTGGGGTTAAATGGTGAATTCTAGAAAGTTTGGGTACTAAACCGTAATTATAAGGAATTGGTGGTCAAGGAAATATTAAGGTGGTCAACATTGACCATATGCTAGGTTTTGACCAAATAAATAAGTTAGATAACTTATTTAAGGTTTTATAATAGGTTATGTATTTAATGGTAATATTTTTATAACATGTGGTGAATATGTTATTACCGAAAATTAAGGGTGTAAAATGTATTTTAAACACCCATGGGCTATTAGGAATTTTTAGGAATTTATTGGAATGTTTTTGGAATTAAAATGAACTATATATGTATAATATATAGTTATTATGTCATTATGACACTTTGGAGAATATATATGGTAGAATGGTAAAATACCAAGAGTATATGGGTTAATATGGATATTTATAACCCTTTGGTAAAATTTGGAGATTTTTAGAATTGTATAAGGGTATTTATTGAGATATATGTATAATATATAGTTTTAATGATATTATCAAACTATATGTTATAAATTGGGCCTAATGACAATATAAGATGTATATTGAGGTCTATTCGGAATTTATGAAAAATACCATAGGTTAACTCTTTTATAAGTTAGAAATGTTATATTGAATGGAATATATAACATGGTAAAAAGAAAGGGGTGATTTTGTAATAAAGAAATTATGGTTTAAGGAAAGTATAAGGTTTAATATATGCCTATGAGGCAATACACAATAGTTTGGTATAAAACTATAGGTTATAGGTTAAAGGAAATGAAAGTATCATAGCGAATGATATTAGTATTTTGGTATAACATTACATAATGTTATGTGGTCAAAAAAGGGAGTTTAAATAAATTCAAGGGCTATACCGAAAACATAAAGGTTGGAAATGAATTTTAGACTACGGTCTACTATGTTATAAATGTTATGACAATTAAATGGTATTAAGGTGGTTTAGATGGAATTAATATAAGGAAGGGTACTCACATAAAATAGTGTGACAAACTATAAATAAACGGGATTTATAAACTAAGGTATTTATTGAATAAACCTTAGAAGTTGCAATTATACACAAAAATGTTACTCATGTTAGGATAATAATCTTAATATGTTTACAAATGACTAATGGGAATAATCATCTAATAAGGATGATAAAAAGTAACATAAAATATAAGAGTTTTATTGACTCATGGGAATTACCTACGTGGTAAATATCATACACAAGGGTAATGTATATAAGGTGGATATAAATTTTGGTTGGAAACCATATGATTTTATGGTGGTGGTTATTTAAAAAAAAATATAGTTACGAACTATAAGTTATGAATTTTAGAATGCAATATAACAAGAATGCATGCATACATGCAACTATAGGTTACGTACCTAAACTAGATGTGGATAAGATTAAAAGAAATATAAAGAATTAAACTTAACAGTGAAATAGTTTTGACGTAGGCGTTTTAAGTAACAAAGTCGACTGTTTTAGAAAAACCTGTAACAACACTGTAGAAAACAGGGTGAACTGTCGGGGTTACTTGTATTCGGAAATACCGGATGTAGTTAGTCATGGAGACTGACTTATAGTTTGTATACCGTTTAGATTGTACTCCTGGCAAGGACGCTTGACGAGCTAGCGGACTACACGGAGCATAGGATCTTGCCGATTCATACTCCACCGTAATACAATCAGGGTGAACGGTATGTAAAGGGGTTTGATCCGAGTTGTCCTAAGGTTGCTCCTAGGGCTCGGATTTGGTTGATATAACTTGTATGCTGTTATGTGTCTCAGGTTGTCTCTGAGGGCTTCCTCAGTTCAGGCTTCTGTGCGATCTGTGATAAGATTGTTTGTCTGAATGTGTTAATTATATGCATAAATTGTATATTTATAGCTGCTTATTATTTACTGTTGTTGAGTTAATAGTATTGGTTCGTATATATGAACCTATATATAAAAAAACGAACTAGCGGCTATGGTGCTATCTTATATGAAATATAAGGACGTAAGTAAAACATTGTAGCACTATGATATAACATATACATATTATCTGAGACTTTGTACGGAGCATTGGCCTTTCCTATACGCCGCTCTCGTATCTAACACTGGATCCCGAGTTTACAAACTCCGGATTGGACTAATGACCTTAGTCTGCCGTGTTAGAAAATTTGGTAATGCGATGCGATGGTATAATTAATTAATTAATGGAATGGAAGTAAACCAAGAGGATGTGGCTCTTGGTGCGCGCTGTGATCACAAAAACGATACCAGGATGTCCGCGTACGGGTCCGTAAGTATCAAGAAAATTTCCCGTGAGCTAGAATGGCTCGTTGGTCGGAGACTCTACCGTTGGAGTGGCTACTGCCGTGGGTGACCCGCCATAATATATGGGTAACTAGAGACATGTCGTTCTAACGAGATATTGTCACTAGGTATAACTGAACACCTAAAACAATTGAGACATATACAGTGGCGAACAATACCATGGACGAGACTTAATACTTGTTTATTATTCTCGTTGTTTCGCTTTGTTGTTCATTGGTTACTTGTGGTTATTATATTGTGTGTTGATGGTTGGATGGAGCCTACAAGCTAAGGTAATCAATATGAAAACTTACGCTACGGCGAATGTACATTGTACATTATATTGTTTTACTCGATACGTTCGATATATAAATGTTGTATGGAATTAAATGAATGTTTGGATATTTGGATGGATGGTTGAATGTTTGGATTTTTGGATTGTGGTCAAATTTATTATGCATGTTACTACAGTATTGAATATAACTGTAAAATGTAAATGAAACCGATCTATAATACGATGGTTAAAATGACAATGACCATTAGGGTCCAGGCCCGGCATACTCAGCGTCTATCGCTGATACTACCCATTTCAGGTTGTTGACCATTGTCGGAGTTGAAGACAAGAACATGGTAATTGGAGATGTTGAA
Source organism: Limonium bicolor (assembly GCA_023374045.1). Lineage (NCBI taxonomy): Eukaryota > Viridiplantae > Streptophyta > Magnoliopsida > Caryophyllales > Plumbaginaceae > Limonium > Limonium bicolor. The sequence goes on from JAIOTZ010000824.1 coordinate 14,802, forward strand.
TGGTAATGAAGATGGTGTTAATGGTCTTATGGTAACGTTGTGTATTTTAAGATTGGGTAGATGCTCCTTGTCGAGATATGATTTATGGATTTAGTATGATGTATAGGAGTTTCTCGTTATCACTGTGGTTAAGTTTGTTTATTTTGGAAGTTGGATGTAGTTTAGCTACGTTGCTCGCATGGGCGAGTAATGGCCGGTGACACCCGAGTGAGTTTTGTAATTGTTAGTTATTTCCGCTGCGAGACGTTTTTATTTATTGCCACGTGAGGGATTATATTGTGATTATGGAGGGGTGTTACACGCAGCCCTTCGCCTTGTTTTTGCCGCTTTCTTCTCATCTTGCGGCAAGTTTTCCGCTTTGTATGTAATCAACAATAGGTGCCATCCAGACTCGGCTATCGTGCCTGATCAATGGTGCATACCCCGGATTTCTTCCAGACTCGAGCTTGCCTTTATTTCCATCCAGACTTTACTGGGCATTCTTTCGGCCATGCTGGCCAATTTAGCCAGCGTATCGGCCTCTATGTTTTCTGCTCGGAGATGTCTTAATTCACATCTCTGAAGTTCGCCTTTGTCTCTTGGACTTTGGCCAAGTATCTCCCAAGCTTCTCCTCCTTGACCTCGTAAATGTTATCGTTCTGTCGTGCCACTAGCATTGAATCTGAGTATATTTTCAATTCCGCAGCAAACAAAGAGGTAAGCCCCATTTCCCCCTTTTGGAGGTATGTAAAAAAATTCTAAGGACACAAATGAGAACTACTGTCTTATTATAAGGAAAACCTGTTGCCCCTAAGGCAGCGGCGACTTCCAAACCCTGTATGAGAGCTTCATATTCTGCTTCATTATTTGTTACCTCAAAGTCTAGCCGGAACGCAAAGTTAAGAGTTCTCCATCCGGCGTTTGGACCACTATTCCGGCTCCCGCTCCAGTCTTACATCGAGCCCCATCAACTAGATAACGTATGGGTTGGTGAACTCTCTTTGCTTTTGGGCAAAGGTTGTTTCGGTTTAAAGTCCGCCAAAGCCTGCGCTTTTATGGCTGTTCGAGGAAGAAAGTGGATTTCGTACTGGGTGAGCTCGACGGTCCAACTGACCATTCGTCCGGATGCATTTGGGTTGTTTGCTATCTGTTTTAGTGGCCAATTCGTTCTAACGAATACCCGGTGTGACTGAAAATAAGGTCGAAGCTTTCGAGATGCAACGACCAATGCAAACAATATTTTTTCGATGTTGGTGTACCGGCTTTCTGCTGGAGTTAGGATTTTTCCGGTATAATATGCTGGTATCTCTTTCTCTCCTCCTCCATTATTAGCACAGCCGCTACCGCCCAATCCGTGGCAGACAGATAGAGATACAAGTCTTGACCGGGCGCCGGAACACCTAGTTTTGGCAATTCTTTGAGCATCTCCTTGATCCTTTCAAAGGCGTCTACACATTCTTGATTCCACTGGAATTTTCTGTTCTTTCATAGAATACTGAAGAATGGAATTGACTTTTCCTGGAGTTTTGAACAGAATCTTGCTAAAGCCGTGAGTCTTCCGTTCAATGCTTGCACATCTTTAATGTTCCTCGGTGGCGATAGATCGAGGATTGCTTGGGTTTTTTCGGGATCCACCTCAATTCCCCTTTGCCCAACGATAAAGCCCAAGAACTTTCCCTTTGTAACTCCGAATACACACTTTTCCGGATTCAGCTTGATTTGGAATCTATCTAAGGTGTCAAAGGTTTCCCTCAGATCTTCCATATGCTGTACCCAGGAATTACTTCTTACCACGATATCATCAACATATGCCTCTACATCCGAGTTAACGTTGTTTAAACACTTTGTCTATCATTCTTTGGAAGGTCGCACCCGCATTTTTTAATCCAAAAGGCATCACCTTGTAGCAAAAGGTTCCGGCCGAGGTAATGAAAGGTTTTCTCCGAATCTTCTTCATTCATCCTTATTTGATTATATCCCGAGAACGCATCCAAGAAACTTAAGACAGAACTTTGAGCCGTTGAAGCGACAATCTATCTATTGATGGCAGGATAGAAGTCTTAGGACCGCTTGTTTAGATCTATGAAATCCACACACATTCTCCATTTACCATTTGATTTTCTAAACCATTACAACGTTAGCTAACCCATTGGGATAAGATACTCTGATGAATCCGGCTTTAAGCAGTTTTGCACCTCAGCGCGTGCCGCAAGGTCCCTTTCTTCTCCCATTATTCTTCTTCTCTGCCGGATGGCTGGGTGCTTTGGGTCCACTCGTAGGTCATGCTGGATAACGCTTGGGTCTACTCCTGGCATTCGTCCGTACTCCAGGTGAAGTTGTCCTTCTTTTTTCCAAGAATCTCATCAGGTGAGTTTGTTCCCCACTGCCGAATGCATTTCCTATTTAAAAAATTTAGAAGGGTCAGTTTTTAAGTAACTCTCTTGGTGACTCTTTAGAGGTTCCACAGTCTTCTGCTCTTTGATCCGGCTCTGGTGGGAAAGGGAGTTTTCCCTTGAATTCCTTGTCTGACCCCACTGTTTTGACCATCCCTTCTTCCGGCATTCCCTCCATGATGCGGACTTCACACACTCGAGCCATCTTTTGACTCCCCTTTATGTTACCACCTTTCCAGCCTTGGTTAAATACTTCATCTTCAGGTGGTGGGTGCTGCATATTGCTTTGAAAGCATTAATCCCTGGTCGACCGAGATACATATTGTATCCGGAAAGTCCTGGTACAATGAAGGCTGTGAGCTTTTCAGTTCTTCGTTCATCTCCCAACCCTATGTTATGGTGAAGTCTATGCTCCCTGAAGACTGGTAGAAACGCCCCCAACAAAGCCTCCGAGGACTGCCGATGGTTTAATCTTATCTTCCGGAATTTCCAATTTTTAAACCGCCTCGGAAGATATGACATTCGCTCCAGCCCCGCTATCTATCAAGATTCCCTCCATCATCCTGTCATTCACTTGAGCCCGAATGACCAGTGGATCATTGTGAGGATATAACACCCCTTCTTCGTCTTCGTCTGTAAAGAAAATCTGGGGAAGATTCTCTCGTTTGGCAATTTTTCTTTCCGGCAGTTCCTGATGTACCGCATGAATATGTCTTTTTCTTTCGTTTGGGGTCAACGGTCCTACCTTCGAAAAGAGACCTGAGAATTTACTTAAAAAAAAGGTTTATTAGACTTCTATTGTTTTCGGAAGGGAATCGCCGGAAATTTTTTACAATCTATGTCTTTTCTGGAAGAAAAGGAAGAGAAAAAAGACCAATTTACACAGACTGATTACACGGCTCCTGTCTTATTACCGACATGACCGGACTTACCTAAAACTAGAGAAACAAAAAACTTCCCCATCTTCTTACAAACCTGAGATCATACCGACTGATTTGCCGTGGTTTAGCTCAGGGTGGATCTCTCTTCCTGGTGATTTCGAGATTGATTTTGCCTACCATACTGCTTCTGCTGGCTTGCCACCTGCTTTCCCTTGCTCTTCTTTTCTTCTTCGATGACTCTTAACTCTTTGGCCAGAGTGGCACAATTTGCGGTTCTGTGACTTTTGCAGCCATGATATTCACAGAAAGCTACCGGAATCTCCCCTGGATAAAGCTTTTTTTGGGGGAAGATATCCTTCTTTGACTGCCGCCGCATACCTGCCTGGATCGATCTGAACAGCAACCCTGGCGTTCTGGTACTGAGGTCCCTGGGATGGAGTTTTGTAGTAAGGTTTGTATCTTGAGCCTCCCCCGGATGAACTCCCTGATACATTGCCGGAAGAGCCATTCCCATTCTGTCCCCCTTTTTTATCGTTAACGCCTTGAAGCTGTTTGCCAAATCCCTGGCCTTATTTTCCGCCACTTCTGACTTTAGAAATTCATGAATCATTTCAGCCAGCTCTCCATGGGTTTTTGGGGCTTTTGTTGCGATCTTCCCGGCAAGCCTTGGTTGTGCTAGCCCGTTTCCGAAAGCCTTGATTAGAATCTTCTCATCAATGTCGTCAATTTCAGCTACTGCTTATGGAACCTTTCACTGAATTCTTTCACCGTCTCCCCCTTTCGCTGTTTGAGATCCATTAGCTCTATTGTTTCCTTCTTGATCTTTTGCTTGCAGCAAAATATTGCTGGAACTCCTCAGTTAATAGCTTAAAGCTTGAGATCGACTGCGGGGGTCTTGTTGAGATCCAGCCGAGTGCTCTTTTGGATAATGTTCCCGGAAACAGATTGCAAAGAGCGAGAGAACTTATCCCCTGCGTATTCATTGCGAACATAAATTTCTTAACGTGAAGAGCAGGGTCGCCCGTTCCATCGTACTTCTCCACCGTTGGCACAAAGAAGTGGGGAGGAAGTTTTGCCTTCCTGATTCTCTCGGAGAAAGGATAAAGTGTCATGTCAATCGAATCATCCTCCTCGATCTCTTCGCTGATGATCAGAGTTTTCTCCAGCTGCTCTTTTTTCCGGCTGTTGCTCGCTTCGGAGCCGCTGTTCTTGAGCGATTCAAGCGCCTCGGTCATATCCTCCCATTTCTTCTGGTACTCCTCCACATCTCGCTGCATCAGTTCCTGCTGCAAGACTTCATTCCCTTCCACTATCCTTTCATCAATGGTCCTGACTAAGTTCTTCAGCATCTCTTCCAACGCTTGCTTGGAGATCGCGTCTCCAGCCCCCGCTCTGTTGTTTTCAGTCACTCCCACATTGTTGATCTCGCCATCAGGTCGGGGTGTCTTTCTTGTCCTTGGAGCCATTCTTTCACGCGCACGCTCTTCGCTTACACCTGCAAAAGGCACAACCTCAAAGTTTCAGGATTTCATTGTTTCATTCAAATCAAAATACCTCCGGTGGACTCGCGGTTGCTAAGAAAGATCTTGAGCCATTCGTTTCCCACAGACGGCGCCAAAATGAAATCGTGAATTCCTAACTCCCTAATCTCTACCCTAAAATGAAATCGTGAATTCCTAACTCCCTAATCTTCTACCTAATCCCTAGTTAGATTCCAATTCTACTGTTTCACACCACGTCGGGTTACCTTGTTACTATGTGACCGAGCCTAAAGAGAGAGAGGATCGCGAAGACAATGCAACAGTATCAAGTCTCGAATGTAAATCGTGTCCTTTATTGTGGGATTGAACCCCTATTTATAGTGTTTTTACTATTAAATCGAGAGTTGCCAGCCTGTCTTTCTTTTTGATTGCCAGGCTGGCATTTACACATAAGTGAGATACTTAACTACCCATCCGGCCGGTCACATTCCGGTCCGGCGATATTCTTTGCTCTAGGTTGTTCCTTCCAGTCACATGAGACCGGATGTTTTATCTTCCGTTATCCTCGTACTTTTTCCCTCTTCAGTTGAATCCGAATACCGATCTCTTATATGATCCTAGACACAGTTAACTAAGGGTTAACACCTTCGAGGTTAAACGGTATCGGAACTAGTTACGCCACATATAAGAATTACTTTAAACTCATTACATGTTTTATCATCCAAGGTGGCAAACACACAGGAAACACATTGGCATACAAGCGGTGTAATCCGGTAGGACCAGGTTGCAAGAAAACCATACCTGTCACCGAAGGTGCACTCAAATGTGCCATCACATGTTCCTTGAAAATCTTTGAACAACTGGTAACATTATAACTCTCTTTATTAACATCGGGGTAACATAATTATTTAACGACTAATGCGCCCATGGTTAACCCCGTTCAGTAGTTTATAACTTCACATTTTTAATTGTTTTACTTTTACATTTTTATTACAACTCTTCACCACTCAATGGCCATTTAACTTACTTAACATATCCTTAACAACCTTATAACATCCTTACCCAACAATCCCCATCATTGGGTATCATTTCCTACCCATAAACAAAATTTTTGCTCAAAATTACACTATGTCCGAACTTGTGTCCGAGCTTCCGAAGTTCGGACGCAAGTCGAGACTCAATTGGGTGAAAACTGTCGAATGTCCAAACTTGTGTCCGAGCTTTGAAGCTCGGACACAAGCCGAGGCAAAACCAGAGAGAATTTCTACATGTCCGAACTTGTGTCCGGACATCAAAGGTCGGACACAAGTCGAAACAAATTACCCTGGGAAAATTTTTCAAGTTTCAGAACTTCCAAGTTCGGACGGAAGTTCGGACACAACACGAAACTCAGAAAATCATACAACGACGGGGCATGTCCGAACTTCCAAGTCCGGACGGCAGTTCGGACGTACCCAAAAACTCAACTAACAGAGGCAATTTCTGCCCAGATTACACTTCTAATAAACCTACACTCACTCCATGTTTCACAAGTCATAAACACCCATTCTTTTCCTTGAAATCTCAAGTTACCAAGCACCATTATGCTATAGGTTTTGCACTCTCTTATCTCCATTATTCATCCACCATTTTCAAAGCCAAAACTCCACTCAAATCAACACAACAACCCAATTGAACACCTAAGTTCTTTCATCCATCAAACATCATCAAACACTCCTTTTCCGTTGAAATTTTGCCATAACCTCCCATAACCTTACACATTCATCCTCATCAATTTACATCCTTCTCATCCCTAATCTAGCCACAACCCTTACAAGGGTCCTAACAGCACATAACAAAATCCTCAACTCCAACAACAATAACATAATCACCATAAACTCCATAACCATAACATCAATCTCAAACTTAAAACATTTGGCTCTTAAGGCCCTCAACTCAACATTAATTCACAAACCTCTCCAAAATAAATCAAACACATTCCACATATATCTCAATCCACTATTTTGGGTTTATCAATTGTTTACCCATCCCAAACACTAAAACAATTAGAACAAGGTTTAAGGTAGTTTTCTTACCTTAATTTCACAAGTCTCTTAATTCACCTCTTGCTCCTCATCTTCTCCAAATCGGTTAAGAGGGTATGGAGTTTCCAAACTCCATCCCAACATTCAAGAACACAAAACACACTTAATTAATTATCTAAACCCTTGAAATGTCTCAATTCAATCAAAGGGCAAGAACACAAGTTAGGGTTTACCTTTTGAAGCTTTTAAGAGGATTCTCACCCTTGAATCAAGAAGGGAATTACTCCACCATTGAAGGGTTAATTTGGAGCTCAAGAACAAGGAGAAAAACAAGGTATTAAAATGGTGAAAAATCGATTACACCATGAGGTGAAGGAAAAATGACTTTTTCTTGGAAATTTTTACCTTAGAAGGAAGAGGAGACCCTAAGCTTCCCTTTGGTGCCATTTCCTCTTCAATTGGGGAAAACCCATGGAGGTAAACTTCATCCTTTTGGAATTTCGAAAAGAGAGGATGATAGAGGAAGATGAGAGGAAGAAGAATATGTGATTTATTTTCGATTTGGAGCTCACAAGGAGCTGGGCATGAGAGAAGGTGAAGAAGGCATTGTTGGCTTGTGTTGGAGAACTCCATCCATCCAGCAAGGGAGGAAGGAGCCGGCTGGGAGAAATAAGAGAGGAAAGAGAAAAGGAAAAAGAGAGAAATGAGGAAAGAGAGAGAGAGTGTGGGGTATAGTAGTGTTATTTTCTTTTGACTCTATTAATTAGTTACTAGTCATGTGTGGGTGAGCTGTTTACATTAATAAAACCGGCCCACTAATATATACACGGTGGAGCGTTTTTCGTTTTTTAACAAAAAACACTCGTTTATTTACCCGGTTCAGCACTATTCACTAACCAGGACCGTTTCCGGAATTTCCTCATTCCTTTAATTTTAATGGTTATTAAACTCCCATTAGTGTTTAATTATTATTCATAATAAACTATTATTATTTTTACGGGGTCATTTAACTGTTTAAAGTCACGTTTTCGGGTTTTCTCGAAAAAACGCGTTTTAGACTCCGTTAGCGTTTTAACGCATTGTGTGGATCCGTTTCTTCCGGAATTTTCCCCACATGTTCCTAATGTGTAATTAAGGTATAAAAATATTTATAACCCTAATGAAGGTTACGTACCTCCTAAAATAATTAAATACGCATTTTACGTTTTGTGACTTTTACGCATTTCTTTTCCTTTTTGGTTTCTATTTCTTCACCAATGATTTTAAGGACTTAATTAGCCTTATAAAATTATAATCACACAATTAATCAACACATTAAGGTTTGGGGTATTTCAATTTTTCATGCTTTAATCTTGATTAAGCCGGCACACAAGCACACAAATCAGAGTAACTCGGTTAGCATACGGGGCATGAGAAAATCATACCTTTCACCGGGGTTTTACTTTTACCGTGTCAACTCACCATGCTCGGTTCACACACGATCCTCTGATAATGTTCCAAACATTATTATTAATACTAAACTCATACGGTACATAATTAAATGCTACTCCCCGTACTTACCCCGTTATCCCGTTATCTCGGTTTTACTCTTGTTAATTTGAGTTCTCACTTCTCAATCACTTCTAACACTTTCTTACACTTCCTAGGGCCTTTACACGTCACCAAACGAGGCCTTAACATCTTATAACATCATTAACATTCAAACCCCCATCATTAGTAACCTTTAAAACACTCACGGGGCAATTCTGGGGGTGGTCTGGGACTTGGTCCTTACCTAAAGTCCCGGACCAATACATTGCCAAACTCTCGGCTGGTTTCATGGGGTGGTCCGGGACGTTGTCCCTACCCCAATCCGGACCAAGTGCAGGGTAAACTCTCGACATCATTTAGGGGGTGGTCCGGGACTTTGTCCAAGGACTAGGTCCCGGACCCTGCTAAAACCTGCACTTAACATCATTTTCAACTCCTAATCAATCTTAAACCACCCTTAATCTTTCCATAATCTTTACACAAGTTTCCCACATGTTTAATCCCTTTAATCATGCTCTAAAAACTCTTCAAATCATGGGTTAAAACCTTACTCAATTCTTGCCAAAATCACAAATTTTGCATTCTCATTTTGCACTAATGCATACTTGAGCATTTTCTAACTCCTCTTGGCACTTTGCTTTATGTTCTCTCTTAATTTGAACATTCCAAAACTTCAAAGATATCGCACACCTCATACCAAGTTCCAAGACTCACTCTTAAAGCCTTAAACCTTCTTGTTTTCTAAAAACTCCTAAGGCACTAATCCACTCTTTTGCTACAGATTTATGCATCAATTTCCTCCCCTTGAACAAGCCTTCATTAAGTGATAACTGACTCAGCTAAGTCTCCATCCCACCTAGTTTCTCTAGTCTTCCTCACACACAACTATGCTCAAACCACTCACATTTCTACACAAATTTCGCCATAACTTGGTTACTTTTCTAACTTTGCCCAAAGTTGGTCTCATCACATTATTCAACCTAAAACTAACCAAACCCATCATGGATTCTACCAGCACACAAGTTCACCAATACTCATCAAACTCTACAAATTCAACTCAATTCATAAATCATAAAGTGCATAACTCTTAGGCTCTACATCAAGCATTATTTCACAAATGTTTTCTCACTTGCATTATCACCATACAAGCACCTTATTACCAAAACTCAAGTGGGTTCATTTATTCATTAACCTTCCCAAATCCTAAAACATATAGGACAACACTAAGTTAAGTTTCTTACCTTAAATTTTCACATTCCTCCTTTGCTCTCCTTCCTTCTCCTCTCTTGATTTTCGGTCAAATTGGTCATACCCTTGTCAACCACCAAGTCATTACCGAAATGGGGGTTTAGACACAATTCAATTCACCTAAGCTTATAAATTAAGCTAAGAGGCAAGGAAAGTGCTTAAAGCACAAATGGAGATTTACCTTGAAACTTTAGGATGGCCTTTGGTCATGAATCAAAGAATGACTCCCCATGAGCTTTTGAATCTTGAATGTGGCTCATTCAAGGAAGGAAAAACAAGGGAAATTGGGGGTCAAAAACCGGCCACCAAAGAATAGAGAAATGATGAGATTTTGTGGTTTTTCTTACCTTAAACCAACAAGGAGACTCCAAGCTCCAAAAAGATGTGGTTTACTCTTCAAATTCCCAAAACCCATGAAAATGAAACTCCTCCATTTGAAATTTTGAAAAGATAGGATGATAGGGCTTGAGGAGAGGAGTTCAAATATATAATTTATTTCGAATTTGGAGCTTAAATGAGACTTGGGCATGATGTAGAAGTGGAGTTGCCATTGGAGCCCTTTGTTGCAGCTTGAAATCGTCCAAGCAAGGAAGGAGGAGGGGAGCTACGGATGAGAGAGATGAGGGAATTCAGATGAGAAGAAGGAAATGAGGAGAGAGAAGAAAGAAAAGGTAAGTAAGTAACTTTTCACTATTCCCCTTTTTTTACTTTTCAACTCTTCTTTTTCTTGTTAATTAGCTAATAGAGAGGGCTGACTAGTCTAACAGAACCGGCCCCAAACACTATTTAAACTAGAGTGTTTTTCATTTTCTACAGAAAACGCTCGTTATTTACCCGGTTTGGCACTATTCACTAACCGGGCCCGTTTTTCGGATTTTTCTCGTCTCTTTATTTTAATGGCTATTAAGCTTCCATTAATACTTAATTATAGTTATTTAATCAACTATAATTTTACGGGTCCTTTTGTCCACTTAAAGTCACGTTTTCGGGTTTTCTAAAAAAACGTGCTTTAAAACTTGTTAGCGTTTTAATCCATTATTTGGATCCGTTTCTTCGGGAATCACTCCCGTATCCTAATTAGGCCTAACTAAGCCTTAGGAATCCATCTCGGACCCTAAAGAGATCATATATCTCTTATATTATTTAATGCGTGTTTTAGCGTTTTCGCGTTTAACACATTTTCTCTTTTCTTTTGGGTTTATTCTTTTTTACCAATACTCTCTAGGCACCATTAGGCCCTTAATAATCATATTAGAGTATTTAATCGCCATTTTTAGATCCGGGGTATTAAACCGGGGCCACGGACAGGATGTCCGTAGACCCGGACATAGTTTAGCAAAACCTAAATTTTTAAGATTTTAAAATCCCGCCGCCGTCCGTGGGTGTCCGTGGCCACGGACAATCCGTCCGTGGCCCCGGACCATAGGTCCGAGGTCCCGGACCACCCACGGACGGGGTTTTATGGTGGTTCCAAACGTGTTTTCGGCTCAAAATTTATGCACGTGTAGCCTGAAAGGTATACAAGACGTTAGTAATTGAAAGACTGCAATTTGAAGCCAAATTATACCCGAAACTTGATGAACAAGTAACAAGGCAGAAACGAAAGCAATTACTAATACAGAAGCGTACAAAGGTTAGTTTGAACCCAAAATTTGACTGAGAGTTAATAAGGTCGTGGAGAGTTGGAAAAGTAGAATTGTAACCTGTTTTACCTTTGAATTCAAGAGGATTCTTCACGTCGGGATTCCTCGGAGGCTCCGATGGTGCCAGTTCCGGATTGAGTTCGACCCGAGCTTGTGGTTATTGATTGTTGAAGGTGTTCTTCACGTTTTGAAGGTGGTTTGGTGGATGTTTGATGATTGTTGATGTGTTGGGAGTTGAAAAATGTGTTTAGATGGTGATTTCGGGGGATTTTTGATGTGATTTTGGTGCTTGGATGAAAAAACGTGAAGAGAATGAGACGGCTGCCTCCTTTGAGGGTCTAGGGTTCTTGAGGTTCTGATTTGATCATGGGATAAGGTTCCTTATATAGGCTTCCTTAAAGATAGAAAAATCCGGTAAAAACCGAGATTTACCGACGTTTTAGCTCAAGGGCTTCCAAAAGGAATTTGATTATGAAATTTCACACATGGGTAAAGGATGATTTCGGATTTTTCTAAAGTTGAATCGAATTTTTTGGATATTGGAATATTTTTAAATTCAATTTCTCGTGAGATTCAATCAGAAATTGCTAGAAAATTATTGAAAATTCGAAAAATCAAAATTCCAACGCCATTATGCTTCAGATGTCATCCTCTATCATGGGTTAAAATTTCAAAGCATTTTTAATTGATTTGACCCTTATTTGTAGGAGAGAGAAAGCCTATAGGGGGCTTAGGAGCCTTGAAAAATTACGAAAATGCCCCTGGAGATGACTAAGCTGTCCCTAGTACTCTGAAATGTACCGATCGAACTGGGAACCCTTGCTACTAGCCTATTAGTAGAGACTCTCTTCCGGGGAGGTTGAAATTTTGGGTATAACAGATTGCCCCCGTCAACTAGACTTTGTAATGGAAATGAAAAGGCTAGTTGATGCTTGAGTGATACCCCAAAATTTTGGATCTTAAAAGACCGCACGTGCCATCCGACAAGTTGCGTCGAGCTATTCTAAGGCGCTGACTACCTATGAGTAAAGTGGAAGGGTGTCGAGCGGTTCTAAGGCGTCGACCACCTAAAGGTAATAATGAAGTAATGTTAGACTATTCTGAGGCGCCGACTACCTATAAGGATGATATGATGTCAAGCTATTCTATGGCGTTGACTACCTATAATGAATGAGATGATGTCCAGCTATTCTAAGGCGCTGGCTACCTATAATGAATGAAGTGATGTCAAGCAATTCTGAGGCGTTGACTACCTATCAGTGATTAGAAATTGGTGTTGGGTCGAGTGCTTCTATTCGGGTGAGTTCTGCTGCTCTGGTGAGTTCTGCTGCTTTGGTGAATCTGAATCTTGGCTGAGAATCTGTATCCCTGAAGAATCTGTACCTTCGGCTGAGAATCTGTATCCTTGAAGAATCTGTACCTTCGGCTGAGAATCTGTATCCCTAAAGAATCTGTACCTTTGGCTGAGAATCTGTATCCCTGAAGAATCTGTACCTTCGGCTGAGTATCTATATCCCTGAAGAATCTGTACCTTCGGCTGAGAATTGTATCCCTGAAGAATCTGTACCTTCGGCTGAGAATCTGTATCCCTGAAGAATCTGTACCTTCGGCTGAGAATCTGTATCCCTGAAGAATCTGTACTTTGGCTGAGAATCTGTATCCCTGAAGAATCTGTACCTTTGGCTGAGAATTTGTATCCCTGAATTGTGACGAGGAGTCTCATACGAATAGATGCAACCGTCATGATGAAAGTTGATTATGAAAGTGCCAAACGTGGGAATGAGGATGTGCATGTCAAAATACGATCAAAGTGTATGTAGGAAATTTGTCCAAAACAAGAAATTGTTGAAAGAGGTGCCAAACGTGGCAGTGTTTGAAGAATAATCTGTTTAATGAAAAGGAAAGCGAAATTATCATTTCCTAACCATAGACTTCGGACTTGTAATTTATCTCCTTGGAGATGAACATGCCATCGGCGGGGTATGGTGTATGATGTAAAGGTAAGGGCTTATGTGGGCCTGTGGTGTTTGATGTGGAGGTAAGGGCTTATGCGGGCCGGTGGTGTGTGATGGTGGTGGTGATGTTTGAGCTCTGGGTTCCAATTGGTGTTGTCATAGCAATTGTTGGAACCAACAATTGCCCCCAGTATTTTTCCCTTAAGACAATCTGAGCTAGAGTTCATGGCAATCGATCGTTCCGATCGATTGCCCCATTATTTTCTTTTATTAAACGTGCGAACGAGTCTCGTCCTCACAGGGTTAGGGCTTATGTTTTTATGTGGTGCTTCCTAACCTACACACGGCGTGTTTGGTGCTTGCACTCGTTCCTCACCTACAATCACAACTTCTAGACCATTGAATTCGATATTTGATGGATTTACGCATTTGATATGTTACTTTCACGTGATTGGACACACAACTATCAAGTCGGAAGTCTTTAAAGCTTATAATGTGGCCTGGGGTGTGATGAAGGACAACGGGACCATGGAGGGATATTTGAGGTATGTGGAGCTTAAGTGGGTGACCAAAGCTGCAACTTACGTCTTCTCCCAGATTCATCTTCCTTGTCTTGAAGTCGTCTAACTGCTTCATGTTGACGTTGTTTTCGAGCTTCTGGACTTGGACTTTTGAAGTTGTCCTTTACACCATTCTCTTTCATCTTTTGGATTTCTTCGAGGCACTTCGGTTTTGCCTCTTTGTTTGATCCTTTCTTGACTTTGCCTTCGGGGTTCTTGTGTTTCCCGGTTTTGATTTTTGAAAGCTATTTTGATGTGAGCTTTGGATCCTGTGTCACTCTGGACTGATGAAAACGTTATCGAGAGTTAGGCTCCTCGCTTCCTTTGGTCACCGGGTGGTTATTCATCACGGGCTGGCTTGTTCTGTGGAGCTTTGCAACATCGAAAAGGGATATATGAAAGGCTCACGGGGGTGCCTAGGGTTTAATGTCAGGGTTTACAAGCTTTTAGCTATGTGGTGTTGTACCTAGGTGCTTCGTCATTCCTGATAGTTGTGTATCCGTTCGTTGTTACTTTTCGCAGGTCTAAGAGTAAATTTACAAATTATCTCCTTCGGTCGGAGTTATGCCGTTTACCTCACCTTTGAATGTGGTCTCACCGGAGTCGTGTAAAAATGACACGCTCGTTCACTCTTGGTTTTTCCGCTCAAGTCACTCTCGTGAATTCTCACTCTGAGACTTGTTCGCATATTTAAACGAAAGGTGAAAGATGACGAACTTAAACTCAGATTGCCCCAGTATTAATCCAGGGTTTATAACAACAATTTGACAAATGTAGACTTGAACCGCTTCGTGGGTTGCTTGGATGTTTTGGGGTGAGTAGTGGTGTTTGGTTGGACATGTTCATCTTTTTAGAACAAAAGACAAGTCGTTTTGTTCAGTTGCCAAGAAATGACCGTTTCATGAGCAAGATGCAAGGTGAACGAACACATTTCTTTTATTATCATTTTTGTGATTACAAACTGAAAAAGCCGAAAAAACTGAAATTTTAAAATCTAAACTTCATTAAAAGAGAAATGTGATAAACTTCCCACAAAATTGAAATGAGTAAACAAAACACTGCTAGACTTTTGCCTACTCAACAAACTGGAGTCCTTGCTCGATAAGGTCTTCGATCTTGTGCTTCAATGCTCTGCAGTCGTCAGTACTGTGTCCTGGTAGTTGATGAAACTGGCAGAACTGATGGAGATGTTCCCCGGCTTGGGTGATCCCAGGACTAGGTGTGAGAGGCTGTAGTAAGTCTAGCTCTTGTAGCTTCACGAGTGCTTGACTGAGAGGCCGGCCAATGTCGGTAAACTGTCTCGGTGCAGAGAACCTCTTGGATCGGGGTGAGGCCTTGACGCTCTGTTTTGCAGCACTGGGTTTTTGTATGGTGCTCCTCGGTACGAAACTTGAGCTACTCTGGCCGGTCCTGACTTAAAGGTCTCGATACTCACACCCTGGGCTTTGGTTGTCCCAGCTTCAGCTCGCCTTTGTGAATCTTTTCTTCCATGACCCTTACCTGTCCCATCAGCATGTCGAAATTAGGGAAGTATGTGCAACTCAGTTGTTGTATTGTCTCTGCATATTGTCCACAATCATTCGAATTTGTTCTTGCTCATCCATTTTTGTAGGCATAGCAGCGGCTTTCATCCTCCACCGTTTGATGAAGTCGGACATTGATTCACTGTTTCCCTGCCGGGTACTGGCAAGGTCGGACCTGGTGACTTCAAGATTCTTAGCATACTCGAAATGGTGCAGGAAAGCCTCACAAACCTCTTCATAGGTTTTGGTGTTCATCCTCTGAGTCAAGTACCAACGTTGAGGTATTTCATCGAGATAACGGGCGAAAACCTTGGCCTTCTGCATGTCATTCAACCTGAGGATGGACATTTCCCTATCGAACATCGCCAGATGGACCTGTGGGTCTGAGGAACCCTTGTATAGAGCAAGTGTGGGTAGCTTCAACTTTAGAGGGAGATTAACCTCGGGGTACGATTCCATAGAAGAGTAATCGAAACCAGCTGGCTTGCTAGCTTTTTCCATGCGCTCGATCCTTTTCAGGGCCTTCCTTAATTCTGCAGTTAGTTGGCGGTCCGGGACGACTTGCCCTACAAATCTTTGTGCATCCTGGGCCTCAACAGAGTTAACTTCGATGTAGTCACGCTCGTTCCCAGAGTCAGCAATCTTTCCTGAAATGTTTTCCTGATGACCAACCTCAAGGGAATTGATTTTGCTTTTCAGCTCTTCGATGATGGTGACATACTTAGCCTCCATGTCATTAGTGGTGGACCTATGTTTCTGTTCCATGGCATCAAAGGCAGCCATGTACCTTTGCTCTAAGGCTGCAAACTGGGCCTCCATGCTGACTGGGTTTCCTCCCTCTGCCATACTTGGGATTCGGGCTTATCTGTTGGAAAACAAAAGTGGATTGAGCTAAAATTCTGGACCGTGAAGAAGTTTTAGGTAAAAACTTGTTTGGGCTGCAAGAAAAGCATATGAGCTGGAATGTTTCGAAGATTGTGGGTAGGCACGAGGCCCGAAATGAGTTGGAAGGGAGGCACATGGGCCGGAATGATTCATGAGCTGTGAACTGGTGCCTAGGCTGAAATGTTTGAAGAGCGTGTTCTTGAGCCGGAATGTTCTGAGAATTGGGCGCTGGGCCAGAATGTGTTTGGGCTAGAAGTAAAGCGCATGGGCCGAAGTGATTTCTAAACCATGTTCTGGATGTGAATTGGAATTTGGGCCGAGTGATTATGATTGGGCCTGAAGATGATACCCATGTCTAGGATCGTGGGTCAAAACCTGAGTGAAAAAGTCTTCCTGGACTAGAATGGGCCTCGAAAAGGAAAGGCCTGATGGATTTTTATGGATCGCTTTAGGTGGATTTGTTTTTTTTTCATGGGCCTGGAACTAAATTGATAATTCAAATTGGGCCGAAAGAGAGAAATCACCTAAGTCTAAACTTTTGGGCCGAAGCCCAAATGTTTCACATATCAAACCAAACAGGGCCTCTGGGCCGCAAACAATAAAGCCGTAAATTCAGGTTGGGCTGAGTTGATGTAGGAAAAGTTCCTATCAATTCCTAGGCTGGGTAGTGGGCCGATCACACAAGCAGACAAGGCCCATACAAATTCCACATGTCCTCACTTGACACTTATCCAATTCGGGTATGGATCGATCCGGAGAGGTGCTTGGGGCGTGGGCCCGGGTCGCCACAAAGGAATAGGGCTTGCACGCTATTCTCTTTGGGCTTCCCCACTTTTTTCACATCACCTGAAGGTGTGCGTCTACGGTCGGGTCTTTGACTGACCAAACAATGGGCTAGGTAAGGGCACTGCCAGGAAAACGCTTGGGGCTAAAGCCCAGGTATTAAGGGGATGTGGTTAGACGACATCCTCCTCTTTTCCCCCGCTTATTCACATCACCTAAAAGGTGTGAGTCCCTGACAGGGGACCCTCAAACGGGTCCCGGGGTGAAATCGGTTTGCATGGACCCTCGCTCTCATATGATGCAAAGGTACAAAATTTAAATTGCGCACAAAAGTAAACAAACAAAGAAATAAAGCCATAAATAAAATTTTCGAGTTAAGCCCTCTTTCTTAAAATTAAACAAGTTAAAATTAAGAAGTTTGTCCCCAGCAGAGTCGCCAGTCTGTGAGCTCGATTTTAAACCCTACCCTATGTTGATTAAAGTTGATTAGGATCTAATCGGGTTTTAGGTCCACTTATAACCTAAGATTAATAACTATGTCATATAACAATAATTATTAAAACCAAGCTAGCTCACTGGAACCTATTATGAGTCGCCACCTAATTTTAACCTAGATCAAATTAGGAAAGGAGAGTTCGGGTTCGGGGACTTGATATTCGACTTAATTAGGGTTCAAATTACTTTCATTACCCTTCCTAGGTCATTTTTTGAAATACCCCTAAATTAATTTAAATTAATTTAGAGGATTTATTTTATTAAACCTTAACAATACTATTATGTATTAAATTATTATATGGAATTATGAATGTTAAATTAGTATAAGGAATTATGAATATTAAATTATTGTATGGAATTATGAGTATTAATATTATATGAAATTATGAAAATTATTTTAGGGGATTTCTTTTATTAAACCATAAATAATACTATTAAATATTAAATTATTGTATAGCGTTATGAATATTAAATTATTATATGGTATTATGAAAATTAATTTAGGGGATTTCTTTTATTAAATCCTAAATAATACTATTAAACATTAAAGTGTTATATGGTATTATGAATTTAATAATAAGATTTATAAGTCAATAAATCTTCCCTAAGAGTTCTAAAAGTAATTAAGGCCTAATTATATAATCTATTAAGACTAACATGCATCTTCTAATAATGGAATAAGTAAATATTTTATATGATAAATATTTCATGAATTAAGGGTTCAAGGAACATCAATTATACTTGTATACAAAATATAGTATAAATGGGTTGTTAAACCTCACATGAAATATATAATTAAAGGGTACATTTATAAAGAGTAAGTTAAACGATAAAAATTGGTGTAACAAGTAATGTACAATATTACATGAAATAATAACTTAAATTATTATAGAGTGAACGAAGAATATATTTGACATGCTAACATAAGTTGTGAACATTTAAACACCTAAAGCAAATACCCCGTATTTTATTCCGTTCATATTCTCTTTATTCATGGTACAATACTAAGTGATAAATAAATATATACTTAAGCCCTTAATTTACTCACTCACGGTTGTATTCTAACTGGTAACAACCTCCCTTCAAATTCTCTCATTCTCTTCAACCTCCCTTCAAATTCTCTCATTCTCTTCAATACTTTTCATTTTCTTTCCACGTTACAAAATTAATACGCCTATATTCATTCCCTGCCTCTGCGGCTCACTTCCACTTTCTTCTTGTATCTACACTCTTGTTGCAAATCACTGGATCTACTTCAGCATGCTGCGCCAGTCTTCATTCTCTTCACTGTAATTGTATAACCCAACTAATCTACTGAATATCTTCATTCCCCACACGATGATTTTTGCAACCCAAGACTCATTGCAAGTACCCCTCACTTCATTCTCTTCACGGTAATCTTGCAATCAGAACTAGCGAACAAGGTATATATTCTTGTATCTGCAACTATCTTCATTCTCCCCTTGCGTCTTTACCTCTGTTCATATCTTCTTCTTTCAACACCTCTGCCGAAGTAGATTAATGGAACTGCTTCTACTCGTGTACCAGATTGAAACAGGAGCATCATCTCCATCTAGACCGCTTGCTCCACGTTCTCTTATATTCTCTTTTATCGGTGAAGGAACATACATACTGTAGAGCTCTTCTCATTCTCTTCCCGCATCTGCACAATCAGAAGTGATAAAATACGGGAACTGCTTACCCGCACACCAGATAATCCACGGGAATTGAAAACAGTTCTTTCCAAACCGGTAATATACTTCACCTATCTTCTTGTGCAATAGAAATTGCCTTCTACTTCCAAGCGATTATAATGGCAGAAGTTTGTTCTTCGGTTAGAGAACAAACATAAAATTTTATAAGCAAATATATATATATATAAAATGGTAATATTAAAAGTATTGCAAATTTAGTGATTAATCAGATTTAGGAGCAATTAAGGTGTGATTAAGTGGGTAAGAGTTGTTGCTGCAATTAAGCAAAAATTTACTATTATCTGTGGTGTAAGTCGAGAGTTTAAGATTATGATTTTATTAAATGGTGTTAATTTGGGTAAATAAAAAAAACAATTGTGTTAGTTACTTAAGTGAGATTCAATCGTAAATAAGAAAGAGAAAAATAGAAAAGGCAATTAGTAAAGTGCAAAGAAAGAGGTAATATAAATAGACTTATGGGTTAAACCAATACAGTTCTAAATTATGTTAGAGATGAAAATTTATTAAATCAATGGACAGTACTTAATTTGTTAAAAGAAGTGAGGAAGAAAGGGATTATTGAAAGGAGTTAGATTTTCAAAATGCTAAATTAATAAATTAATGATGCTAGTAGTCACGGCAATAATTGAGGTTGATAATTATATTAGGTTATACACTTTATGAAGAAATAAAATAATTAAAATGTTACTTTAGGGTAAATAGAGAGAAATATAATCAACTCATTTATATTATTAACTTTAAGTTATGGAAATTAATACAGGATGTTTGGAATGAGCGATAATTAAATGGGTTACATGAAGGGTTACTTAAAAGATATATATAATATATCTATATATATATATAATATATATTATATTATTACTGATTAATAATAAAATGAGAGAAATACTTTTTATTAATAAAATGTGGGAATATTAGTAATTTTAAATGTAATCCTTACATGATATTCGCAGTACTAAATGATAGTTCAACATCTTAAGATAATACTATTAAAAGAATATTATATGAGATGGTATTAAATTATGGTTATGAAATTTAGCTTAAAGAGTACCTTTGAATTTCTAAGCTTTATATAAACCATATTAAAATACATATATAATGTTATTTGTTAATGACTAGAATGTACATCGATAATTGGATTAGGTAACTAATAAGTTAAGACTTAGGAATATTTGTAATTTGATTACATAAGTTGTGACACCGATAGATCTTATTATATAATGAAATACTTTTACATTTAAATGTGAAGTGGATTAATAAGTCGGGATTTAATCATTTCATGACATTTATAATATTGAATAATAACTCAATGTCTTAAGGTAAAATAATTAAAAGGGATTAAGATATAAACTATGTTAAATATGACTAGGGAGTTAATCTGAATAATAGTCCTTGAGTTCTTAGGAGTATTTAAGCCATATGAAATACGTTTATAACATTAATTACCAATACTTAGGATGTAAGTTTATAATTAAGTGATGTATTTAGTAGCTAGAATTTATAAAAGGTTTATAAATGGAAATTAGATACTTAAAACTTGTGAACCTTTATTTTTAGGAAACTAAGTTACATAGGATACTATATTGATTTACCTTACGACACTAAAAATATTAGAATGTCATTTGAATATAAGGTATGAGGATTTTTCGGAATAGATTATCTTATTATATAATTCACAATTCCACTTACGAATCAGAATTTAATTCTTAGATAAAATTTACCTTATGTTAAGATGTAATGTTATCCTAAAACATAATAAAGGGAATTGATTTATTAAGTTGTCCCTTTGAAACTTTAGGTTTGTAAACAATTTAAAACGTATTTAAGACTTAAGTTTGTTGTAGTTAGTATAAGAGGATTATATATAGTCTATGGAGGGAATGTGTGTTAAAATAAAACATTTAGGGAATTAAATGTAAGCAAGGATACATAAAGGGTTATCTTTAAACACCTTATTACAAAGTTATGATAAAGTAAATAATATACCTGGTGGATACTAAATGTAGAGTTCGATAAGTCCAAGTTAATTATAATATGGTTATTTCAAGATGAAAATTAATTTAACATCTTGTGACAAGATTTTAGATGGTTGTAGTTGAGGTCATTCTGAACTAAAGATAAGATAACTGAGTTTAGTAAATCAATTAAGTTATAATAAAATGCCTCTACAACACTATGATTCCAATATACAAGATGTAGATCTTAATTAAGTTAAGGGAAGACTTAAACATAATGGATTATCTAGTAGATATTGGTATTGAGCTTAAGATTATTATTGAATCCTTAGATTTAATTATATAATATAAGCACATTTATGATATGAAGGTCTCAAAAGTATTGAATGTGAGGATTGTGGTTAAATATGAATAAAGTGGATAGGAGTGGCCAGTTAGTAGGTGTTAATAAAATAGGTTCCTTGATCCTACAACCTTGGGCTATACAACCTTCTAAAATAAGTCAAAGGTTATACATAACATTTAAGTGAGGGCTTAAAAGACAATTGAGACTTAGAATAAGAGTGAGGAGTTTATTTAAGCTTAACGTGGGCTACAAGTGATTGATGTTAGACTACCTTTAATATTCTTCCGAGTACTGTTGATTGTTTGCGCAAGTTGATTAGAACTGCTACAGCGTTACCCAGGTACGATTTCTCGTACTCGATACTTTTGCTGATGGACTTTATGGAATGTTTGGAACACCAACTGATCTTGAATGGATTTCAAAATGAGACTGTTGTGTGACTAACTGAGCTTGATGTGACTAACTGAGCCTGTATGTGAAACTTCCTTGGTTTGGTTCCTCCTATCTAGTTGTTCACTAGATATTAACTGCCTAGGGTTTACGCTTCTGCACTCTGTAGGACTGAGTGTTTTGGTATTGCTCTTGTGCAGTTAATGGTCTAGTGGGGTGACTGGGAATATAGGAAAATATCTTGTAGTGGTAATTCTTCCTTTGGATAATGGGTAATGTTTCAACCATGAGTCGAGTTTGATCAGCCTTATTGGAAATGGATTCTTTCTATTGGATATTAATTGTTGAGGGTTTACGCCTCTGCACTCTGTGGGACTGAGTGTTTTGGTATTGCTCTCGTGCAGTTAAAATCTAATGGGAATATGGGAAAGTGTTATTCTTGGTATTGAGTATGGATTATTTCTATTAAGTGATGCACACACTTTTCACCGATGACCGAGAACGGGTCGGTGGCAGCGGAGGTCTGCTATACCTCGTCTATCTGGACAACTGACAGCGGAGGTCTGACCTCGTCCTTGTGACAACTGACTGGCGGTGGGGGCCATCTCTCCCAATTGGTTTATTCCATCTTGAGTATTTTGTCTATGGGAATCAGCTTTCTGAAATGGTGGGGACATAAACTGTCTACCACAGGTTATGGGTATTCATATCCAAGTCCTTTGTGACTACCTGAGTCTTTCTCTTCTTAACCAGAATTGGTTCTAACATCAATAATGGATGCTTACTAACTATATGGTGTGACTTCTTAAGTGGTTGACTTAGTTTTAAAGTTCTTTGTCTCTATCTTTGCCTTGTTCTCTTTTCTCTATAACTTGATTGTTTGAAGTGCTTTTTCTCTGTTTACTTTCAAGAGTTTGACTTCAAGTTACTGTTTATTTTGAAGAGTTATGTTTTATAAGTTTGTTTTTGGAGAATTGTACCAGTTCCATTCCAGGGAACTTACTCACCCCTCCCGGGGTGGGCTGCTTGGTTTCATCTTGCAGGTACAAATTGAATTACAGGTGGCCACGAAGAGTATGAGTGATTGGGATGAGATTAGGTTTATGGAGAGTGAATGTATTTTATTATTGTTATGTTTATGTTAAGTTTTCTCGAAGTTCAGACCGTAACTTAGTTAAATGTAATGGTTGTAGTTGGTGAGGTTGGTACCGGGTGTTTGGAGCCCCATGGCCTGTAGCACCTTTAGTTATTTTCCGCTGTTGTTTTATTATTATAGGGGTGTTACATTTTTCCTCTACTTGGTTTAATTACGGCTTATAACAAGTCGTTTTAACCTAAGTGCACGAGCTTCTGTTTTTAGTGTTTTTTAGTATTTTTGACAGAAAATAAAAGTGACAGTTGAAATTACCTAAACTAGGGTTTCGGAGACAGAATTAGGTCAAATTTTATTTCCGTCCGTAGCCACGGACCTAATGTCCGTAACCACGGACCCTAGTTAACCTATGTGAAAATAAAAGTCGAATTAAATAGAAAACAAAATTTTGAAAAGTCCGGGGCCACGGACAGGATGTCCGTAGGCCCGGACATAGTTTAGCAAACCTAAATTTTTAAGATTTTAAAATCCCGCCGCCGTCCGTGGGTGTCCGTGGCCACGGACAACCCGTCCGTGGCCCCGGACCACCCACGGACAGGGGTTTAATGGTGGTTCCCAAAGGTTTTTCGGCTCAAAATTTATGCACGTGTAGCCTGAAAGGTATACAAGACGTTAGTAATTGAAAGACTGCAATTTGAAGCCGAATTATACCCGAAACTTGACAAACAAGTAACAAGGCAGAAACAAAAGTAATTACTAATACAGAAGCGTACAAAGGTTAGTTTGAACCCAAAATTTGACTGGGAGTTAATAAGGTCGTGGAGAGTTGGAAAAGTAGAATTGTAACCTGTTTTACCTTCGAATTCAAGAGGATTCTTCACGTCGGGATTCCTCGGAGGCTCCGATGGTGCCGGTTTCGGATTGAGTTCGACCCGAGCTTCTGGTTATTGATTGTTGAAGGTGTTCTTCACGTTTTGGAGGTGGTTTGGTTGATGTTTGATGATTGTTGATGTGTTGGGAGTTGAAAATGTGTTTAGATGGTGATTTCGGGGGATTTTTGATGTGATTTTGGTTTTGGTTTGGATGTGTAAAAACGTGAAGAGAATGAGACGGCTGCATTCTTTTGAGGGTCTAGGGTTCTTGAGGTTCTGATTTGATCATGGGATAAGGTTCCTTATATAGGCTTCCTTAAAGATAGAAAAATCCGGTAAAAACCGAGATTTACCGACGTTTTAGCTCAAGGGCTTCCAAAAGGAATTTGATTATGAAATTTCACACATGGGTAAAGGATGATATTTCTGATTTTTCTAAAGTGGAATCGAATTGTTTGGATATTGGAATATTTTTAAATTCAATTTCTCGTCAGATTCAATCAGAAATTGCTATGCCATTATGCTCCAGATGTCATCCTCTATCATGGGTTAAAATTTCAAAGCATTTTGAATTGATTTGACCCTTATTTGGAGGAGAGAGAAAGCCTATAGGGGGCTGAGGAGCCTTGAAAAATTACGAAAATGCCCTGGAGATGACTAAGCTGTCCCTAGTACTCTGAAATGTGCCGATCGAACTGAGAACCCTCGCTACTAGCCTATTAGTAGAGACTCTCTTCCGGGGAGGTTGAAATTTTGGGTATAACAGTGCCAAACATGGCAATGATGAGAATTGAAAATTGTTTAAAGCAAGAAATTACTGGAAAATGTGCCAAACATGGCAATGATGAGAATTGAAAAAATTTGTTCAAAGCAAGAAATTGCTGGAAAATGTGCCAAACATGGCAAAGCTTGGGAAAAACTCTACCGAAAAGGAATGTGAACGAATCACTTCCTGACTAGAATTTCAGATTTGTATTGTTTCTTAGAAGATGAATATGCCACTGGTGGAGTGGTTTTTTTTTTTTATGGTGCTAAAGGCTTTGCTGGTGTTCAGGATATATGATAAACCTGGATTAGGTTGTGATTTTGGATGGTGGTCAGGGTTATGCGGGTCTGATGCTTTGTGGGGGTAAGGCTAATGACGGGCTTGAAAGTGTGTGTGTAGAGGTTAGAGCTTATGTGCGCCTGAGGTGTTGATGTGGAGGTAAGGGCTTATGCCTGTGGTGGGAGGGTGGTGCTCAATGTAACACCCCTCTCCATAATCACGTAATAATCTCTCACGTAGGAATAAATAAAACGTCTTACAGCGGAAGAATAAATAACAATAACAATACTCACTCGGGTGTCACCGGCCATTACTCGCCCATGCGAGCAACGAAGCCAAACTACATCCAACTTCCAACATAAACAAACTGCTAACCACTGTGATAACGAGAAAATCTATACATCATACTAAGTCCATACTCATAAACATCGACAAGTGAGCGTCTACCCAATCCCATATATACATAACCGTAGCATAATACATTTCACCATCTTCATTGCTATACAAATAAATCCCCTATGCGGTAATCAAATAAACTCTAATTACCCTGTTCCCGCACTTCGGCTTCGGCGATAATCAACAACCTGCATATGGTGTAGTATCAGCGATAGACGCTGAGTATGCCGGGCCTGGACCCTAATGGTCACGTAGTCATTTTAAACATCTTATTATTAGATTGGTTTCATGCTTTACCATTTTACAGTTATAGTCACACTGTAATATACATGTATAATATACATAATCATCCATCCAAATATTCATAAACACTTAACCATCCATCCAATCCAAATTTTCATTTAATATCTCAAACAACAATCGTATATCGAACGTATCGAAATAATAGCAGTATAATGTACAATGTACAATCTCCGTAGTGTACCATTCTCATATTTAATAATGTATAATGTACATTCGCCATAGCGTATAATTTCCATAGTTAATAATGTACATGTACATTCGCCGTAGCATACAATTTCCATATTTAATAATGTACAATGTACATTCACCGTAGCGTACTGTTTCCATAGTTAATTTACCTTGGCCTTGTAGGCCCCATCCAACCATATTTAATTAATACCAGTTGGGCGTCATGTTAAGACAACCCGATAACCTCACCATGAACAGTAGTCCTCCGTACACACAAAGGTGCTCATTTCGCCAGAGGTCCGGAGGCCCCTGACTATTCTCTTATGTCTCGTAAGACGTCCATATAAAGCCGTAGCTACCTGACCCACGATCCAAATAGGGCTCGTTGGGTATAACCTGGAGCGGAATCCATTCAGAAACCCCTCATTGATCACAAATGCGCAACCAAGTAGTTCGTAAACTACCGGGATTCCTTACCTCAACTCATACCATCTCTCTCTCATAATGTTTAAGATCTGCTCTTAGTCTTATGGAGAATAATTATTAGTTAGCTGCCCAATGGGTCTCACGCATACCTAGAAAGAATCTAGGTTATATTCGTGTTCGAGATCCATGCTCTAGAGACCGACAATGTCGTGACTCATTCCTAAGTGTTTTACTTAGGTTGCCATATACTTAATATTAATACTATGGTATTATATCAAGTAACCGTCTTGTCATCACAATAACGTATATGTATGTTTATATAAGCCGATCTATAGTCGACGTAGTGTTAGTCCCGTGGGACGCTCGTGCATAAATAATTAATGCAGTAGCACACAATCACATACATGTATCCAAAACACTTAACACACAAGTGATATCAACCAAATCCGAGCCCAAGGAAATCCTTAGGACAACCCGGATCAAACCCATTTACATACCGTTCACCAAGACCTAGGATGCGCAGTGTAGACCACTAGCTCGTCAAGCGTCCTCATCTGAAGTATAATCTAAACGGTAATAAACTATACGTCAGTCTCCATGACTAACGACATCCGGTATTTCCGAATAACAAGTAACCCCTACAGTTCATCCCCGTTTTCTACAGTTGTTTGTTACGGTTTCTCTAAACCGGTCGGCTTTGTTACTAAAACTCGTATGTTAAAATATTTCAACTGTTAAGTTTAATTCATTATTTTCTTTAATCTTATCCACCATTAATAGGTACATAACCTATAGTTGCATGTATGCATGCATTATTATATCATATTGTATTATTTTCCACCATCCATTACAATACAATGTATTATATATTCATTATCTTTAGCAAATAATATTTGCATCCAAAAACCCATAACTTATAGTTCGTAACTATTTTTCATGTAATAACCACCACCATTATATTATATGGTTTCTAACCATAATATATACTCATCCTTATATACATTATTCTTGTATATGTATATTTACCACGTAGGTAAGTTCCATGAGTTATAAGACTCTTATATCATATGTTACATTTTATCATCTTATATTAGATGATTATTCCCCCTTAGTTGTATTATATTATACAACTTATATTAAGATTATTATCCTAATATTATGTAACATTTTATGTTGTACAATTACAACTCCTAAGGTTATTCCATAAATACCTTAGTTTATAAACCTCATTTATTTATAGTTCGTCACATTATTTGATGTGAATATCCTCTTTATTAATTCCATCTAAACCATATAATGTTTAAACATTTATAACATTATAGACCTTAGTCTAAATTCATTTTCCAACCTTTAATATTTCGGTACAGCCCTTGAATTTATTTAAATTCTATTTTGACCAGATAACATTATGTAATGTTATACCATATACTAATATCATTTGATATGATATTTTATTTTTTCCTTTAACTTATGACCTATAGTTTTTATACAAAACTATATATTGCCGCATAGACATATATATTAAACCTTATTCTTTTCCATAAACCATAGTTTCCTTTATTTACAAAAAAACCCCATTATTTATACCATGTTATATATACCATTTAATATAACATTTCTAACTTATAAAAAGGGTATAACCTATGGTTATATTTTTGTAAATTCCGAACAGACCTTGTTCTGTTTTATAATTTCCATTTGGCCCTATTATAACATATAGTTTTTATTATATCATTAAAACTATATATTATACACATATCTTAATAAATACTCTTATTAATCCTAAAAATCACCAAATTTCACTAAAGGGTTATAATTAATTACTAACCCATATATGTCGGTATTGCTATACCACTGATAAGTGTGAAACATATAGGCTTTTTAGGGTTTAAATACCTTATAATTTTGTAACAATTCAGCAATGTTTCCCACTTATTATGTGTTTTTCCTAAGATGTTTTTGATAAGACTGAGTGTTTATATAGTTAAATGCAGGAAAAACCCAGTAAATAAGATTATACATCATAAGGATTACAACACAACAAACGGGGAACAAATCAGGAGAAGAGACAAAAATTGTTCATGTCCGGATCAGTTTGGCGCGACACAAGCCGGACTTGTCTTGTCCGGATCAGTTTGGCCGGACGTGACTAAAATTCCAGATCCGAGAGTTCACGTTCAGATCTAAAATTCTGTGTCACGTCCGGATCCGGACACGATCCGACGCTCACACAAATGAAAAATAAAAGGCACGCACTGATAATTAGCCTTTCGGCGAATTATCACGGCGCATTAGCAAAACAGGCGAGCGGCGCACTGCAACATTGATTAATCCATACCCATGCTCAATCAAAGTATCCATCACAAACGTTAAAATCACCACTAACCTTGTTTTCCTTTCTAACCTATAAACCATATCCTGCATTCATTCCGAGTGCACCAGACTTCACAGTTCAACCCCTCATCTCTCCCTCCTGCAATCTCTCATTCCTACTCCACATACCACACTACACCCCATCACTAACTTCCTCACATTCTGCATCTTTCATTCATCCACGATCATTCATTTACATTCATCTGCTCATCCTCACTAAATTCCCTCCGTAATCACTCACCCTCACCCACATACACATTCCGCCACATATACGCATCATTTACCCTTGTCCCGGATCAGTCCGGTCCGGACACGCACATTATACCCCCGTCCGGACTGCGTCCGCTTGGATTTAGCCGACCACTCATCTTCACTCACGTCCGGCTCTGTGTCCGACCCACACAGCCGGAACCTCACAAACCTCACCAAAACTTCCACTTTCGCCCCATTTCACCCAGTTCATCCATTATCAC
>JAIOTZ010000825.1:0-43719 GCA_023374045.1 Limonium bicolor
GGATTTTTGGAGTTTGGATGGAATCTACAATTTGGGTTTGAATGGGATTGGGTTTGAATTGGATTGAGTCTGAACTGAATTTGGGCAGAGATTGGAAAACGGCCCGAGTCAAGTTTAGGTTGACTGAAGCAGGGTCGATCAAAGTTGTTATTGGCCAAAGTCAAAGTTTGGGTTGGTCAAATTGGACTCGGTCAAAGTCAAAGTTTAGGTTAGTCAAAGTGGGATCAAGGTCAAAGTTTGGTCAAGGTCAAAGTTCGGTCAAGGTCAACATTCAGTCAAGGTCAACATTCGGATTGGTCAAAGCAAGGTCAAGGTCAACATTCGGTTGGTCAAAGTTTGGGTTTGGTCAAACTTGGACTTTGTTTGGGCTTTTGGCTCGAAATGGGCTTGGGCCTTGAAGTGGGCTTGGGCCTTGAAGTGGGTTTGGGCCTTGAAGTGGGCTTGGGCCTTGAAGTGGGTTTGGGCCTTGAAGTGGGTTTGGTCCTTGAAGTGGGTTTGGGCCTCGAAATGGGCTTGGGCTTCGAAATGGGCCTGGGCCTTGAAATGGGTTTGGGCCTTGAAATGGGTTCGGGCCTTGAAATGGGCTTGGGCCTTGAAATGGGCTTGGGCCTCGAAATGGGTTTGGGCCTCAAAATGGGTTTGGGCCTCGAAATGGGCTTGGGCTTCAAAATGGGCTTGAGCTTCGAAATGGGCTTGGGCCTTGAAATGGGTTTGGGCCTTGAAATGGGTTTGGGCCTTAAAATGGGTTTGGGCCTCAAAATGGGCTTGGGCCTTGACATGGGTTTAGGCATCGAAATGGGCTTGGGCCTTACCCTAACCTTGGGCCTCTTTAATTTTGGATGTTGGGCTTGACTTGATTTTGGGTTTGACTTGATTTTTGATTTGACTTGATTTTGGGTTTTTTGGGCCAGATTGAAATTGAATTTGTATTTAGACTTGAGTTTATTCTCCTTTTTTTGGGTAAAGTTTTTTAATGAAATTAAGGGATGGTTTGGGATGGGCTTTAAAAGTTTGGAAGGTATTGTTCCCCACAAAGCAAATAGAAATGAGCTAGCTGTGGGGTACCTTCAAAGGCTTAAAAAAGAATTTCAAAGTTTGGAGGGTATTATTCCCCACAAAGCAAATAGAAATGAGCTAGCTGTGGGGTACCTTCCAAAACTTATCATAATAAATGGGTGACCTAGAAAGTGATCTATGGTTTAGGCCATAAGCATAAATAAAAGACAATAAATTAAGGAATTGCAACAAAACTAGATATAAAGCATATGCATATATAGTGTAGTAGATAATCATGATAATAAATAAATAAACCAAGAACAAGTCAAAATTGATAGCAATCGCTAAATAAACTAATAGGGTAAGGTCAAGGGTGAAATGTCATTCAAATGGGTTGTATGAAAATTATAGTTCAATTCCCACTATTAGTCAATGCGCGAGGTGCAGATAACCAACCGGCGAAGGGCGGTAATCAAACCAAGCTGACCTGCAAATTTCCAAACCCAATGGAGGGCCTTATCCAGCCCAAAGCACGTCGGCAAGTGGAGCCTCAGTCAAACCCAGCCCAGATCATCCAAACATGCGTACCTCAGTCAAGAGCAAAGCAAAATGGTGAGTAATGGTTGGTACAAATTCGTCTGTACCTAGACGTTCAAATATATCAATCAAGTTCAAGAAATGAGCACGGGTCTCGTAGCAATGAATAGTAAAATCAGCCCCAAATCAAAATAGGCCATCAAACAGTCCATGAATACTCAAGCTCGGTTCAAATCTTAGATCAAAATGCAATCCAAAGAGGCACCATCAGGTTAGATCGAAATCGACATGCACACCCCAGTCGGAAGACAATACAAGCAATGAAAAGATATAGGCAAACAACCAATGTGAGAGCGAGCACTCTCAAATTTAAATCAAGTGAACATAGTTTAAGGTAGCACCGACCTGAAACTGAGATTTATTAACCAGCACAGCCTAAACGATAAAAACAATAAGATGGGGGTGTGAACCTTATCACTAATCCAGCGATTTACTCAAGTCATTAACAGCAAGCCAAATAGTCCCTCAAATTGCAAACGAGATGCAAAACAGGAAGGGCAATGAAAACCTTGTGCCGATTAACAACAAGCCAAGATAGACAGGAACCTAAACCAACAACAGTAGAACGATAAATCATAACCCGAAACAATTCCAACGCAGAGAAGTCTGGCTAATGGTGAAGGATTGAAGATCCAGGCTTACGAAAACTCTTCAAGTATCGAAATGAAAATCCAAAGTCCGGAAAGGATTTTTCGATACTAAACTTGAATTTAAACCGAAATCACAAAAACCTGGTAATTGCTCAAAACGATAAGAATAGAACTCAAATTACACAGTGACAACTTGCTTCTGCTCAAAATCAGATAAGTTCGTCCAAGTAGAGCCAATAATCAATATAATCAAACTACAAGGAGATAGTCAGAGAAATAGAGTTTCAACATTTCACGGGTTTCCCGGGTCCTTTCACATCCCCAGACACAGTGAGGTGGTTCATATCACCCAGAATCAAATCACCAGGAAAACGAAGATATTGACCTCCTTTGGTTCATATCTGGACCCAACGGACGGAAAGACTCAAGCACAACACGTCCAACACCCAGTCGTAGGTGTAAATGGGAGCAGGACAAACAGAACTAACACCCTCCCAAAACTCAGTGCAAATGAACACAAATTAAATAACAAACTCAGGTAGTAAGAGATGGTCACGAATTCGAATGCAAAAATGAAGAATTGAGCATAATCACCGATAAATAACATAAACTGCCAGAATAGGACGATATGTTAAACTTAATGATTTAACAGAATGATTAGCTTGAAGTTGAATACTGAATCAGAGATCTAAGGTCTCCTCCTGCAAACACCATGAAGCCAACGAACTAGTTAGATTGAAAGTATAATCAAGATGATGAAATTAGAGAAATCGATTGACATGAAACCGAAAGTGGCTCCAGGAGGACGGGATAACGATGCGAATGTGATAGACTTCAGACCGAGCCGGCAGAGTGCAAGAGAAGCTCAAACAGGAAGCAAAGACGACATGCGAGTATAACATCCATTTGGGGTTCAAGTCCAGACAGGCGTGGAACCAAAAGCAGAGGAGAATAGACAATTTCAATGGAATAAGTCAAACACAGAGCATAAATGGGTCTTAATTCCCACAAATCTGTTCAAGCCAGATTCGTGAACAGAAGAATCGTCGTACCCACGCGGTTGGGTTTTGTTCCAGACGAGGAACAGGAGCTAGTCATAATGCCAAGAAAGGAGCGAGACATTGAAATCCTTGCTTGAGCGGTTAAAAAAAATGGCGATTGGCAAACGACTCACGCCTGAATCGAGAGGGAATTCAATGTAAATCCTTAAAATGTGTCTGTATAGACCGTTTAGCTTTTACCGACACACAAAAAAAGTGTCGGTATATCCACTGATGCTATAGGTATTTACCGACACTTTATCGTGTGTTGGTAAAAGCTAAACGGTCTATACAGACACTTAATTTTGTGTCGGTATAGACTGAATACATATACTAACACTTTGTTTTCTGTCAGTAAAAACTATTAGCGTATAGCGACATAAGTCTGTGTGTCTGTAAAAACTATTTATAGCAACAATACCTAATAGTCTTTTGCAGTATATTTTGACACCTAATTTGTGTCTGTAAAGACTCAAATATGCACCACCACATTTCATGTGCTTCATAACCTGTTTAACAATAGCTAGTAGTTACCATATGTATACACACCAACACATTTCATGTAACACCCCTCATAATAATTACGTAATAGTCGCTCACGTGAACAGGAAATAAAGGCGTCTCACAGCGGAAGTAATTACAGTAATAGAATTCACATGGGTGTTACTTGCCACCACTCGCCCATGCGAGTGATGTAGCAATACAACATCTTAACCAAATTAAACATAAAGATACAATCCGCAGTGACGACGAGATACCACCTACATTTATATCTAAGTATCAAAAGTACAACTACTGTGAGCATCTAAACATAATCCAAGTCTTACAACCCCTTTCCAGTGGAATCACTTAATACATAACGGGGTATGAACGGTAAATCTAAACTCAACAATATCCTAACTACCCAATCCCGCACTTCGGCTTCAACGTGTTCAACAACCTGCACAATAAGTGTAGTATCAGCGATAGACGCTGAGTATGCCGGATCTGGACCCTATTGGTCACTTGTCATTTTTAACCGTCTTGATATTAGATTTCATGCTTGTCATTTACAGATATGATAAATACTGTAACAACATGCATGATTATATAATCATTCATCCAATCCAAACAGTCATATATGGATACACACATTACTGTCATACATCATACAATTCAATGGTATTGAGAACTCATTCAGCGTACGTTAACCTCATCACATAGTACATCTCTCAGCCCTCCGGGCCTTCACATAACGTTTGTTTAGGTTAGCACAGTATCATTATCACATGGTACATCACTCAGCCCTCCGGGCCTTCACATATCGTTTGTTTAGGTTAGCACAGTCGGGCGTCAGTTAGGACAACCC
Source organism: Limonium bicolor (assembly GCA_023374045.1). Classification (NCBI taxonomy): domain Eukaryota; kingdom Viridiplantae; phylum Streptophyta; class Magnoliopsida; order Caryophyllales; family Plumbaginaceae; genus Limonium; species Limonium bicolor. The sequence goes on from JAIOTZ010000825.1 coordinate 4,572, forward strand.
GAAATATACTCACTTGGACAGTAGTCCCACGTACACACAAGGTGCTCACTGCCCTGATCATCCGAAGACTCTGGGACTTATTCACTTTGCCTTTGTAAAGGCGTCCATTTAGGTGGCCAAGGGCCTGGTGCCAACGGTAGCACACTCCGCCTGTCGATCTATCTAGGCTCGAACAGGATTCACTAGGGTAAAACCCGATACGGGATAACCCAAGAGATCTCTACGCGCGACCAGCAGCCAGTGACTGTCTGGATTAAGGTACATCATCACATTCATTCACACTCCACTGTTAGCTTTGTTAGTTAGATAGTCAGTTACAGTTTTTGTTATGGAGTACATCACTTAATTTGTTGGCTGCCCTATGGGTCTTACGCATGCCTAGAATTATTCTAGGTAACATTCACGTTTGAGTCAAAGCTCTAGAGACCGACAATGTCGTGTCCCGTTCCTAAGTATTTTACTTAGGTTATGAATACATACTTGTAATACTTAGCGCATTAGGTCAGACAACAGTGGTCACAACACACATTTCGCATATGTAGTTTTATATAAGTCGATCTATAGTCGACGTAATATTAGTCCCGTAGGACGTTCGTGCATAAATAAATAATGCAATGAACATAACTACACATACATACATCACATACATACATTCACACAAGTTATTTATCAAACAAATCCGAGCCCGAGGAATTCCTCAGGACAACTCGGATCAAATCCCTTTACATACCGTACACCGTAGTCTAGATTCGTGCAGTGCAGACCACTAGAGCTTTCGAGCGCGTACGTCGGAAATGCGATCTAGTAATACAAGGAACACTAAGCGTCAATCCACATGACAGCACAATTCGGTATTTCCGAATAACGTTGAAATTCCAGTACTATGTCCCCAGACTTAGCATTTGTTACTGGTTAAAGTATCGTTATTAATATTTGATAACCCCTTACTCGTTGTGAGAGTTAATTTTCGGTTTACATTAAAGCATGAAAATTTACGTTATACACTTACGATACTTCACTAGGGTTTATTTATCAAACCAAGGTCCTATACTAACCTTAGTATTTTATGTCGTTATAGTTATAGTGTATAACTTTATTTCTTGGTACGCTTTTATTATGTATGTATGCATTTAGCATAACAGCTTGAATAACTATATCCCTAGTCACATAATATTATTTGTGTTACATCTCTTCCATAATGTTATATGGTATGATATTTTATGTGTCACTAGACTTTATTACATGTGGCTTGGCTACTTAGGAATGTATCGAAAATAATATACACATGTGTCACATTCGGGCTCCATTATTATATACTTCCATTACTCATGAAACTACCACATAACTTATAATATATTGTAGGTATTTAATTTTTATGACACCAAAAACCTTGTGGTAAAATATAACCCAAGGTTGTTCATATTTGTTTTATTATCGTTCACATATAAAGATGTACATCTTATTCCTTTCACCACTCAACTCACCATCCTACCATTTCCTCACTGCAGATTAATAGATTTAAGTCTGCATCACCCTTCCACTAAATCCCATCCTTAGTATGCCTCTGTAACAGATCTGTACAGAAATTATTCATCTCAGAACAACCAGAACTGATGCATTAAGTTTGCTAAATCTTTCCCCTTCTGTTTTGTTCCTCTTTTCACGATTTGCTTTCTGTTTCACTCCCTCTTTTCTCATCTGTTTAGCCACTCACTCCATGGTGTTTTTACAACTTCATTTCAATCTGTTACAGACACAGAAATAACTCTACAGAATCTGAAACAGAAAGGCAAGAAAGCCGTAACATCATTTGTTCATCCCTTCCTCAATCCTTGATTTCGGTTTACTGATTGGTTTCCAACTTTTCAAGCTATCACATCATTCGCTGCTTGCATTGGAAAAAGGTTGGACTCAAAACAGCTCAAAAGTATGGTGTTATCACCTCAGAAACTCACTCAACAGAAATCAGTCAAAACTGTCAAACTGTAAAACCAAAACCAGAACCTGATAATCTAGCTTGTATCTTGCAGTTTGCTCACGGTTTCTGATTTGAATTTTCCCTAGTTTGCTTAGCTATCTAAGTAGGTATCTTAGTATAATATTGACCTCAAAACAGATTCACACTTCAATGTTTAAACTCATGAGAGGTTAAATATACAGAAAGATCAAAAAGGCAGCACAGGATTCAAGCTGGTAAGTGTTTCCTTTCTGTTTTATTTCTGTTTTATTCCCAGTTGAATTACAGTCCGTTTTTCTTTCTTACCGATGGGTTTACGCACTTAGTTAAGTTAGTTAGCAAGGTTTAAAGCCCTTGAATCACTCAATGCCTCCCGCTTACATCCTCTGCAATTTACTATACAGAAACAGAAGATTCCCTGCAACTGTAGCTAAAGTTGTAAACTGATATATGTTCTCATGTTGTTTTCTGCACGTTGTCTAAACTGACCTACCACTCTTTCCTGTATTCATGAATCGACATTTTAATTTTTCTTTCGTTACAACTCATGTGGTTTAGGGTGTGATATTTCTTTTAAGTACCCTTAGCCCCGAACGACACAGACCACTTCAACACATAAGTCTGAAATCTGAAACTATAACTCTGCTATATTCTCCTCTGTCTCTTTTCTTTGTTAAGGGAATTGACTTCCAACCTTCAGATGTACATATCTACTTAGTTCAGTATATTAGCAATGTGTTGGATTCCTTGGTGAGTCACTAAAATCTCTTTGGCACCTGTATGATTCGATTATGCAGGAAACTTAAGTTTCTGAAACCACAACCGAAAACAGAAACTGGTTTATACCCTTATTCTCACTTCTGTCTGTTTCCTAGACTGAGCTACACTCTCTTCATTTCCTTACTCATTTAGCTAATGATTACCGAGATTCTTTAGATTCGAGAATAACTCTAACCCACCTTGTTGAAACCACTGAAATTTGAGCTCACAGCAGTCAGGACTGCAGCAGAAGAATTTGCAACAGGTGAATTTCTTTTCTCCCTTTCCTCTTTATCAGTTCTTATGTTTGATCCCTCAACCCTTTTCAAACTGTCAAAATCGTTTACTGAAACATTTGGATCAAGTTTTCAAATCCAACAAAAACTCACTCAACTTGTTACAGAACATATAAACTCAAAACTAATCAGAAACTTCAAAACTAACCGAGACTTCATCATTACAGAAACTTCAAAACTAACAGGGATTTCAAAATTGACAGGAACTCCAAACTAACAGGAACTTTAAAACTGATATTTAACAGGAACTTCAAAACCAACAGGAACTTCAAATTTGACAGAAACTTCAAAACTGATATTTAACAGGAACTTCAAATTTGACAGAAACTTTAAAACTGACAGAAGCTTCAACACTGATAGAACTACAAAATTGACAGAAGTTTCAAAACTGATAGAAACTTCAAAATTGACAGGAGCTTCAAAATCAACAGAACTTCCAAATTGACAGAAACTTCAAAATCGATAAACTTCTTCTGTTTTTCTGAAAGTCCTTAGTTTATGGTTTTTTTCTTTTCAGTTTCCCTCCATTAATAATATAGATAGTCATGTTTTTGACTGAGTTTTAGGTTCCTAATCTAGCTCTCACTACCATCTCGCTCCTTCTGCAAAGTAGATACTCAAACACAGTTTTTTTTTTCCTTTTCTCGGTTAATAACTACACCAGAAACAACCCAGAACTGTCACATTTGTTTTCTGTTTGTTTTCTTTTCTTGGTTGTTTCTGTTTTTACTTCTTTCCTTAACACTCTTACGTTTATCTTGGTCGTGTACACTCATAAGATAGTAACGTATTAGTAGTTTAAGAGCACACAAATATACCGAGGCTACCTGTTACAGACTTGCATGCTTATCAGTTTTGATAAATCTGACTCCCTTTCTGTTTCTCTGATTTATTGTAAGTTTAGAATTTGCTCATGCATCAGAATTACTAGTTACTTCTACTAAGCTTATTTCTCAGAAGCGTATACAGATAAAACTTTGGTTAACTCAGGAGTGCTATACCTTAAATTCCTCCTTTCTCTCTGAGTTTGAGCCAGTTCTCTGTTGCGGTACTCAATTCAGATGCAGTTTCCAGTGTTCTAGATCACTTGACTTCAGCTGGGGAAAACGCTCTGAGATTAACTCGTAATAACACAGAGTGAAATGCACGGGTTGGAGCAGATCTAGGATAGACATGTTATCTACCTTGTTTTTTTTTTCTGGCGTGAGTGGTACCGTAAGTGAAGCTTACTTGATCTTGCTCTTTCCCAAGCTGAGTACTACCTACTGTCTTCTTGAGAAACAGATGGGAAGAAAAGAAGAGTTCAGAATTTGCTATGACTATGACCGGTATTACCGTGGAGAAAATGCAGTGAGGATCACGAGAAAACAGAGAGCAAAAGCTTAGAGCATGCTGGGTTAGTTACTGAAATGGAGAAGGAATCCAGGTTGGTTTCCATGCGGTTTTACCTTGAGAAAACAGAAGGCTAGCTTCCCTTCCTTCTCTGTCTTCAACCAGAACTTTCCACTGATTTACTCCCAGTTTGGTCTTGGTTGCTGGGTGAAGACGTTCACGGTTTAGTTCATGTAGACAAGGTATTCATAGCAAGGAACAGAGCACGGTTTGAAAACTGAGAACTTACCAATCTACTGGGCAGTAGCCATGGAGGTGTGGCAGCTCCCGGTGGAATTGGAGAAGGTGAAGGTACAGAAGGTAGAAGAGGAAGGAGACTGATATAACGCTAGTGTGTTGGTTGGGAAAGCCTTGCGGGAAGTCCCAAGAGTGATGGGCACTTGAAAGAATAATCCTTTCTGTTGTATGGGAATGCATCAATACGAAGAATTGTCGCCCGTGTCGTATGGAGGTTGAAGCGAATATTAGCTTTGGAGTTACTGAATTCAGAGAGAAATGTCGAGAGTTACTCTCTCATTTCTGTAATTTCAACATAGTGACTACTAGTATAATTCGTGGGGGTGGATTATACTTAAAACGAGCTCAGCTCGACCGGTTAAGGTTTTGGGATAGGTACGAGAGGTCTCGGGTTCGAATCCCGGCTAGAGCATAGTTGCTTTTATTTTTTCAGCCTTGTTATGCTTTATTGCATATAAGTGACTTGTATTACATGTCACGTTAGCAGTTGTATGTACATATATATACTACTATTTCGTTATGTCACGTTTTTAATTTTACCCATATACGGTTACGACTATTTATTTGTCGCGTTTAGTTACATGTACAACGTTATAATCTTGTAACGTTGTGTATATGTACATATATATCTGTATGTACATAAGTATGGTAATATTAAACTGTTCGTTTGTTCGCAAGTTATTACATGCTTGATTGTTTATACCTTAAACTGGCGGAATACATATTAGCCAGGTCAAGGAAATATATTGACCATAGGTTTGATTAAGTGGCTAATGTTATCATATATATTTTTTGCACTATTGGTTATTATTCACAAAACAATGCACATACATTTGGCTTCCTGAAAACTTTGTTGTGTTCGACTTATTTTTAAAGCATGGTTGGCGTTAATTTAATTAATTATATACTTAAGCAATATTTAATTACTTAGGGGTATTTCATTTCATGTGCTTTATAACTTGTAAAGACTCAAATATGAGGCCACCATTACATTAACTAACGTTGAAGGTTTACAATAATATAATTCAAGCACACATGTTTGTTCAAAATCATCCTTAATCCTAATCAAAGAGCAGTCATAACAAAGTTGGAAAATACGATCACAACATTCTAGCACTCTCTTCGTCTACAAAAGTTCATCACTTTATACTAGTATCTGCATCCACTTCTATCACACTCAATTTGCATCCACTTCTATCACACTCAATCCGCATCCACTTCTATCACACTCCTTACTCAGCACCTGCAATTAAAAAAAGTTTTTAAATGAAAGCATAATGAATTGTTTGATATCAATATAAAACAGGCATGTTATAAAGTATACCATTTTCACGTCTTTCACTTGTAGAATTTTGATGCTCACTGTTTGAGAGATTTGTACCACTACCTATATCACTTGGAACCTAAAATCACACAAATGAATGAAATAAGTTCTTCAATCAGCTCACATATAGAAATCAGTTCATAATTGCTTGAAAAGAAAATAAACACTTCTAACAACAATAACATTGAAGCATTGGGTGTCTTTCTTTTCTATCACTACAATGTAACATCTATGATACAACAATACACCTGTAATCTTATATTGAAGAAAAATCAATTCATAAATTTTCTAAAGAGGAAACAAACTCTCTCATCATTTGTAACATTGAAGCATTGTATGCTTTCAGCCAGGTGAACCAATCATTATCAGAAACAACTATACCAATAAGCTCATAGTAAAACTAAACCAATCAGTTGGCAACACCACATGTTTCATAAACTTAATACTCGAACATCAAACAGCTCATCACTTTTGCAAAGAGGAAACAATCTCTCCCAACAACCCAAACAGATTTCAGATAGACAAACAAACTTCAATCAACATGTATTGAATCTCTTAAAGAATATCAACATAATTAACATTACCCATGTTCAGACCATTGAGAAAACTTGACATGCTAGCTTCTGGTATATGATCTTTCATGAATCCTACAACACAACTTAAGAGTCTTTGTGTCTGTGAAAGATTCTCTCTTAGCTCATTAGCAGTTGCTTGCCATGCCTGCTGATCTTCAACTTGCACAACTTCTTTATTTTTTCTAGAAGAAACTCTTCCAACACAACGAATATGACCTCTTTTTTCATGTCCTTTTGCTCTTGATAAGTCATCATTCTTCCAATTCTCAACCCCAACTGAGCCATTTGAACTGCTAGCTTCGCATCCTTTCAAAATTTCCTACCAAAAACAAGATATAAAGATTCAGCAACATACAATGACAAATTCAGCAACATACTATTAAATAGAAATAGCAATCAAAGGTTTAATGTATCACCACAACTTCTGCTGCTTTGGCATTCACTATCCTACCATCCCTTCTAGTTCTGCTTTTCACATAAAGCCGAGCACGTGTTGGTTTAACACCATTATTTTTTTTAGCCTGAAAAAAAAACCATTATAAGATCATGTACATGTTGACAGCCCAATAGCATCAGGTATTAGAGTTCATTCTATCACTAAAATGACAATAGTCGGCAGTCAAATATGACACCTCCTCATGCTCAAGTCTAGCAAAAGATTTAGTCCCAATGCAGTGAGGCTCTTCTGACTTGTTACGATTGTTCTTCTTTTGTTCACAAAACATCTACATTTCATGAATTTAAAAATAAAATTATCAAGTTCATTATGAAGTATTTTCATATTTTTAAAAAGAACACAATGTCATCCCAACAACAAATACCTGATATTCTGGGTAACCAACGTTTGACAAGCTCTTTCAATTGATCTTTATCAACTCTTTCATCTACTACGTTCTCAAGCATTTGATCAGCAGTCTTACTTGCATCATAATAGTCTTGCTTCAAATCTGATTTCCATGCCTTCCATTTTTTTGACACATCAGAAATGACCCAATCCTTAAGGAATTCTGGTTCAGCTGGGTGAAATGTGAACTTCTCCTACAAAAGTTGGAATCATAGAAATAATTCACAAGTAAGTATGATACTATATCATATGAAAAGAAAACCATATTATTATTCAGTAAATTATAACCTTCACAATGCTCCATATATCATCCTCCAGTCGTTGAGGAACTTTTCTCCAATCTTGATAAGTGATAGGAAGATACTGAGACATTCTAGCAAGTGTGCCAAGGAATCGAGTAAGAGTGCAGGCTTCTCCTCCAACTGGTAACCCCAATTCATTAATAGTAACTTGCACTCGCTGGTTACTTTCTAAATTCCACACATCATGCATTTGGGTATGACCTCGAACCCGTTTTTCAGCTGTATTTGACATGAATATAACGAGGTACAATCATACATAGCCTATTTGGAAAGCAAGATATTAATGAATAAGGGTTATCATTTTAACTAGTATATGAACCAACCTGGTTGTGAATCTTCAACAATGGTGTTTTCCTCACCGTGTGTCTCAGCCTGAATCAACTCACCAATTTCCATTGCATCTGTTTGACTTGTCTGAAAAGTTTCCTCTGATTTAGTCAAATGACCATCTTGATCAGTAGATTGTTGTGGCTGATTGTTGATAGATATCACCCTAATTTTACGTTTAGCCATTCTGAAAGGTAAAAAAAACAACATAAATTATATTCAACAAAGAAAAAAATATAGCAACAATAACATGTACTATATGAAAAATATAGTGAAGGTACATAACATTACTATGTTATATACTGGAAACAAATGACTGTTGTAATGAAAAGTTGATATCAAGTTCTCTTCCAAAAACTTAAGCAACAAAATTGTAAATTGGGTCCATTTCACAAAACCAATAACCAAATAGCATATTTCAGAACCAAATCACAATGTAAACAACCTATAGCCATAATATCCTTCAATCTAAAATGTAAACAAATTAAATCTACTAAGCTTAAACATCTTCATCGTCTTCTTCCATATCTTCAAGTTCTATACTTGATGTCACATCTTCTCCATCATCATTGTCAATTCCAATACGCTGTAGGTCTATTGCATCAGTTCTGTCATCGTTGACATTCTGGTTCACATATTGTTCAAGGTCATCACCCATGTCAAAGACATCTCTCAACATTACTTGTTTAGCAACCAACCACCCATCACACTTTGCATCTTTGACATAAAATACTTTTTCAGCTTGTGATGCTAGAATGAAAGGGTCATCAAGCAAATTGGTTCCTGTGTGAGCTAAATAGTTGAAGTTGACAAGTGTGGCCCCAAGATCATCTCGTCTGCAGCCTCTATTGATGTCAACCTTTTCGCACTTGAATAATACCACTCGCAGCTTACCAGAATAGTTCACCTGAACTATGTCTTTTAATGATCCATAATACTTAACAACTCCCTCAATTGGTCTTGTGTCTCGGGCACTAGCATAACTAGCACCCCTCCCAGTCACAACCACACCACTGTTTTGAGACTTAAGGAACTTCTCATGGTCTTTGGTATGAAACCGGAAACCATTAACAATATAACCAGAGTATCTTTAACACAAGCATTTGGTCCACGAGCTAGCCACTTAATTTCTTCTGGCAAAGTTGCACCATCTTCTTCTAAACGGGTGATCTACACATGGATTTAAAGGTGTTATTAAAACAATGTAAAAAAAAAGGAACCAACAATTTTCTATCACAAGAAAATTGACCAAATGATACCCGTCTTTGGAACCAATCACTAAATTGCTGGCAATGTATTTTCTCTATTTCATATTGAGGTCGACGTCGTGAGCGGCTTTGTGCTCGAATAGTCCTTAGATGTTCCCTATGATTGATATTAGATTAATTTATAGGAATTCATAAAGGGAACAAGAACCAAAAAAACAGAACAATCTCTTACTCGCGGTATGGTTCAACCGATTCAACATTAAACAACACATAGCGATGTGCTTGCGCGAGTGATTGTGCATCAATTTGACAACTGGACTTCCTCTTTCTTTTTCTGGTTGACAACTTGAAAGCCTTAACTCCAAGAGGTCGTCCAGGGCAAAATAATTTTGGGTGTTCGGTTTCATGTTCATAGTAATTATCATCATTCCTCAATGGTCTAGTAAAGCGTGTCTCCACACCCGAAAGGTAGCGAGAACAAAATGTTACACTTTCTTGAGCCACGTATCCTTCAGCAATGGAACCTTCAGGATGAGCTCTATTGTGCACATAGGATTTGAGAGTGAGAAGGTACCTATAATCAAAGTTAATGTTAGTAGTAGTAGTTTCATAATGTATGTTGGCCATTAATGAAACCAATCTTACCTTTCGATAGGATACATCCAACGAAAGGCTACAGGCCCTCCAAGCCTAATCTCTGTCGCCAAATGCACTACCAAATGCACCATGATAGTGAAAAAGGAGGGAGGGAATATCTTTTCCATCTTGCACAAAATTACGATGATTCGAGACTCAAGATGTTGAAGATCACCTTCAGTTAGGACTTTGCTACAAATCCTTTTGAAGTAATCACAAAGGTCGATCAAAACAAGACTTACATCATCAGGCAAGTTTCCCCTGATGGAAATAGGTAAATACTCTTGCATCAACAAGTGGCAGTCATAGCTTTTTAATCCTATAAGCTTCTTATCTTTCAGCTGAACACTCCGAGAGATATTCTAGGAATACTCATCAGGAGGTTTGATATTCTTGAGTACTTCTAGAAACCTCACCTTTTCATCGTTGGTCATTTGGTAGCACGCTCTAGGCAAGTATAAAGTTTTTCTCTTAGGATGTCTTGTTGGATGTAGTTCCTTCCTCAAGCCCAACTCTTACAAGTCAAGTCGTGCTTTATAGTTATCTTTGGACTTTCCTTCTTGTCCCATATGGTTCCCATAATTATCAGCAACATTTTTTTTCTGTGTGCATTGCATCTAGACTATGGTGCAACAACAAATGTTTCCAATAAGGTAGCATGAAAAGAATGCTTTTCTTTTTCCACGGACCATTGTCATTATTTTCAAAAAACTCAATACCCTCTAACTGTTGTGTAATTACTTCTTCGGAAGGACGGGGAGGAGCTTCCCTCAACTCCTCGGTGCCATCAAACGCTGAAGCTTCAAAGCGATACCTATGACCATGTGGTAGAAATCTTCGATGACACATGTAGCAGAATTTTCTACTGTTACAGAGCCATTGTGAAGCTGTGTTAATGCCACATACTGGACAAGCTAATCTTCCTCTAGTGCTTTATCCAGAAAGACTAGCGTAGGCAGGGAAGTCTGAAATTTTCCCAAGTATTGCTGCCTTCAATTGAAAAAAATCATTTGTTGAGGCATCAAAAGTGTCAATGCCAACCTCTCATAGCTCTTGTAGCTCTTTAATTAAAGGTTGCATGCAGATATCCATTTTATCTCCGGGACTATGAGGACCAGGGATGATCAACGAAAGAATAATGTTTGGTTGTTTCATAACCATCCATGGAGGTAAATTATAGTGTATGAGAAAAACAGGCCACACACTGTAAGAGACATTCATTGTCTTAAATGGATTGAACCCATCACTTGCCATGGCTAAACGAACATTTCTGGGATCCTCAGCAAAAAGTGGATATCTTGAATCAAAGTCTTTCCAAGCTTTGCCATCGGCAGGGTGTCTTATCTTTCCATCTTTATTTTGATCTGTATGATGCCACCTCATAAGACTAGCAGTTTTTGAGCACATGTACAGTCTTTGAAGTCTGGGCTTCAATGGAAACCAACGTAGTTTTTGCTGGCTTTTTTTTTTTGCAATCACCCCATCATCAGTACAATCTGTGGTAACTTTCCATCTTGAAGCTCCACAAAAGCAAGTTTCCTCTTTCTCCTTATCACCCCAAAATAACATGCAGTTATTGGGGCACACATGAATCTTTTCATATCCTAAGCCCAAGTCAGATATTGTCTTCTTCACCTGGTGGGCTGATTCAGGGAGCTCGTTTCCCTCTGGAAGTAAATATTTAAGAATTCTAGCAACATGGTGAAAGAGTTATTGCTCCATCCATTTAGACATTTCAAATGGTATAGATGCACCAAACAAGACAACTTGTTGTATTTGCAATTCGGATATAGCCTTTTTTCAGCATCTCTTAATAAGTCATAAAACTTTCTTCTTTCATTCCCTGTACTAGGTTGGATGACCATATTATCTTCACCAGCTTCTTGTTGAATCCCTCCCATATCAAACTCGGACTCTTCTTGATGGGCTAATGGATATAAATCATGTAGTAGCCCATGCATATCATGATTAAACCTTCCTTCATCTTCATTGTGTATTGTAGTGCTAGTTGATTCAACCGAGTCTTCTCCATGATGTTTCCATTTCGTATAACCTTTTGTGAAGCCTACCCATTGAAGATGATCAAGAACCTCTTGTCTTGTACGATAGTACATATTTAAACATTTGAGACAAGGACATAAAATTTTCCCCCTAACAGCCTTCTTTTCAAAAGCAAAATTTAGGAATTCCTCAACTCCTTTTTGAACACATCACCCGATCTATTTGGGAGATACATCCAAGATCTATCCATCATTCAAGTTTGCTGCAATGAAGCCGGTGAATTGCAAGCATTACGAGTATAGTCGCAATAGAAAAATAATAATAAGTAACTATTGCAATGTATCTCTTTCTTCTTGACAAGATTGCATATTGAGGAAAAGAAAACAAGTAGGATACTAAAGAGGTATAACAGCAAGTGAACTTTAATTACTCATTCAAATGCATACAAACATAACAGTTTGGTGTAACAATGATACTCAGGGCATAATATTCTATTTATCCAGCAATATGTACTATTTCACTTGGTCATTTTAACAAACACCTAGAGTGCACTAAACAAGACCGTTCATTAACCACTGCAATAGATTTAGTGCAAGCTGTTGATTAAGCAAGAAACTAGATTTTTAACAAAAAATGCTACCAAGAATCTCAATAAAGGGGAAGAGAAATCGAATCAGAAGTACATATAGTTTTTTGAAGATTTGAGCTTCTGATATTGTCCATAGAAATAGGAAGTAAATCCCCATAAGGAAAGTATGAGGGAGATTGCTTTTTCTGGATGGAAATTTTCAAGGTAGAAGAGTACTACAAGTAACTCTGAAATAGGCACACAAGTTGCTGTAATAATTGCAAAGAGCATAGCTGTGCGGAAGTTAAACACCAGAGATGGAACTATTTATTTTGTCCAACACCAGAGATAAAGTTACGTATTGGAATCTCAAGCTGCTCGACAAGGTCCAGAAATCGTTACCTGTAGCCACGGCATAGGTCCAGCCACGGCATAGAAATCGTTACCTGTAGCCACGACATAGAAATCTTTCCAAAATACACCCGACTACGGGAGAGTGCAATTCGATTTAACAGAAAATGAACCGGTAGCCGCGCAACATAGAAATCGCCGGTGCAGAGGGAGAAAGATGAACCGAAATTGGGGGAAACAGAGAGAATCGTTACCTGTTTCAATCAGATTCGAAGCCTTCAAATTTGTTCGTCCCGTATTCTTGCTCGTTCGTGTTGCTATCGTCTGAGATGGGGAGGTTACTAGCGCTAATTAGCAAGTATAGATTGGCGCCTTGCCGCCTAGTTTTTTGTTTTTAGGGTAGGTTTTAGTGACTGAACAGGCACTATACTAACTTAAAATTTTATAAGTTAGTAAAATAATGATCTTATGTCAGTAAAGACTAGTTATGTACTCACACATTAATAAATGAGTCAGTAAAGATTGTTTAGCTTTTACAGACATATATAATGTGTTAGTAAAGTATATCTATAGAGACACTAAATTATGTGTTACTAAAACTGTGTGTTAGTAAATGGTACTTTTTTTGTAGTGTAATAAGAGATGGTCACGAATTCGAATGCAAAAATGAAGAATTGAGCATAATCACCGATAAATAACATAAATTACCAGAATAGGACGATATGTTAAACTTAATGATTTAACGGAATGTTTAGCTTGAAGTTGAATACTGAATCAGAGAGCTAAGGTCTCCTCCTGCAAACACCATGAAGCCAACAAACTAGTTAGATTGAAAGTATAATCAAGAAGATGAAATTAGAGAAATCGATTGACATGAAACCGAAAGTGGCTCCAGGAGGACGAGATAACGATGCGAATGTGATAGACTTCAGACCGAGCCGGCAGAGTGCAAGAGAAGCTCGAACAGGAATCAAAGACGACATGCGAGTATAACATCCATTTGGGGTTCAAGTCCAGACAGGCGTGGAACCAAAAGCAGAGAGAATAGACAATTTCAATGGAATAAGTCAAACACAGAGCATAAATGGGTCTTAATTCCCACAAATCTGTTCAAGCCAGATTCGTGAACAGAAGAATCGCCGTACCCACGCGGTTGGGTTTTGTTCCAAATGAGGAACAGGAGCTAGTCATAATGCCAAGAAAGGAGCGAGACATTGAAATCCTTGCTTGAGCGGTTAAAAAAATTGGCGATTGGCAAACGACTCACGCCTGAATCGAGAGGGAATTCGATGTACTCTCGAAAGAAACAGATGGAGAGCTAGAAACCGACTTTTGGTGGTGCTTTTGATTTTTGAAGGTGGCGAGAGAATGGACAATTTCTGCAATGTTTTATGGGAGATAGAAGATGAAGAAATCAAGTGGGGAGCAACTATGGTTTCCGGAGAGGAAGAATGGGAGCGAGATCGCAGAGATCGCTAAGGTCGTAGGATCGGATTTTTTTTAGGAGAGTTACGAGAGAGGGCTTTTTGCTTGGTTGAAGAAGAAATTTTCCCTTGGAGGTGTTGTGTGGTGATGAGGAAGAAGACCATAAGTGCTTCGTTCTTCATTCTGTTGGTGAGTATTTTGGTTTCAGAAGAAGGAAATCCAGAGGTTGATGGCGAGGAAAGATGAAGAAGAACCTGGAGTGGAATCGAAGACAGGATGAAGGTAGATTTATTCGACAAAAGAGAGGTTGGAGACCACAAAGAAACTCGACAGACCTCAAAGAGTGGATCGAAGAAAGAGATTGTCGCTTCCTTCAGTTGAATGTGGATAGTGTTCAGGCGAGGTATGGCATCGATGGCGGTTTTTCAATGGAATAAAAACTCAGATGCGTGGTGTTTGAGGGTGGTGGATTCCTGTAGAAGAAGGTTTCAGGTGTGGGCGACAGACAAGCATGGGCTGGGTTTGTTTGACCCAAAATACAAATCTGGTTTGACTGGAATAGAGTAAATAAAAACGAGAGAAAAATATTCAAACTCAGGATCGGATGATTTTATCTGACCAAATGAATTTTTTTATAGTCATGGAATTATGGAATGTAAATAATAAAATACAAGAACATGATAAAATATAAAATACACGAAACAATTACATGAAATAATAAAATGTTACTAGTGCGATGGAAGTAAAAATACAAGTGAATGCCATAAAAACGACAATTGAATTAAATATGTACAAGTGACGGTAAATAAGATGGAATACACAAATAACAAAATAAAATGAAATAAGGTGAAGCTTAATCAAATAGACAAAATGAAGTATACGAATATGAATAATAATAGTGATAAGTGTATAAAATGATATAAATAATCAATGAAAATGATGATGATAACAAGTAAATATACAGTAGAAATAAATACGTAACAAACTGAAAATAAAATATAACATAATAATTAAACAAATAAGCAATAATAAGGTAAGTGAATAAAACAAAAGGGAGGGTAGAACTGCATTGTCGTTGGAAATTCGTTTTCACAAAATCATTTTTGTTATGAAATGCTTTGAAAAAGACTATAAAACGATGGTTTTGTCTTTGCACGCACGCTAATATGTTTTGAAAAAGAAAGGCGATGACCCCTCTTATTATTTCGGAATTTGCTTTATGGGGTGAGAATTTTTGGTGTCTACAGATGGCTCCCCTTGATTCAATTCTACAAGCCCTTGTAGAATTGGATCAAGGTTGACGGGGCGCCAAAAATTCTCACAATGGTTTAGTGGTGCATAGGGATGCGACCGTGAGTGTGTATGTATGATTGAAAGTACGAGGACTTATGACGAGCCTCAGTTAGACCTCTTGACATCTAACCCTAGGACTTATGATGAGCCTAGGATACTAACAATCCGATTTGGTTTTAGGGTGCACGAGGGCTTAGGAGTGCCTCAACTGGACCTCTTGATATCCAGTCCTAGGGCTTATGACGGGCCTAGAATGCGATTGAGAGTATGAGGACTTAGGAGTGCCTCAACTAGACCTCTTGATATCTAGCTATAGGACTTATGACGAGCCTATAATACTAACAACCTGATTTGGTTTAAGGTGCACGAGGGCTTAGGAGTGCCTCAACTGGACCTCTTGATATCCAGTCCTAGGGCTTATGATGGGCCTAGAATGCAATTGAAAGTACGAGGACTTAGGAGTGTCTCAACTAGACCTCTTGATATCTAGCTATAGGACTTATGACGAGCCTATAATACTAACAACCCGATTTGATTTAAGGTGCACGAGGGCATAGGAGTGCCTCAACTGGACCTCTTGATATCCTGTCCTAGGGCTTATGACGGGCCTAGAATGCGATTGAGAGTACGAGGACTTAGGAGTGCCTCAACTAGACCTCTTGATATCTAGCTATAGGACTTATGATGAGCCTATAATATTTTGATGGAGTTGTACGAAACTCGCTGCGGTGAAAGGTTGATCTGAAGTCGAATTTAGTTGCATGTTGATTCGGGGTCGGACGCTCTCTGATGGGTCCTTCGATCCTCAACGAAGGATTTGAGATTGGAAATTTTTTCTGGTGTTGTCTCCCTTAACTGCATGAGTGTTCGGGATGATGGGATCGGGTGATTCCAATATATACGGTCAGATGGTTTGACACAACTTTTGGGGACCGTAGTGGTCAAGTGTGATTTTCGTGATATTGGAGAGGGCTTTAGCCGATGATCCACTAGTGGAAAAAATGTTTTTAACCACGGTTATTTTGCTTATATACCACGGTTAGGAACCGTGGTTTATGCTCCCGTCGCATATAGAAAATTGCCTATATACCACGGTTGATAACCATCGTTTAAAAGTAGACTATATACCACGGTTTGCTATGACCGTCGTTTAAGACCGTTTTTGGACGCGGTCCTCAATGATTTTAAATGACGGTTCAGGAGAGAACCGTGGTATAAAGTCCTTTTATACGACGGTTAAAGGTCAAAACCGTGGTATATTATCTATAAAATCAACGAATAAACCACGGTTATACATATAACCGTGGTTTATAGTCTCTGAAATATTTTTCAAAATCGCCGGCGATTTAGAAGCGCCGCTTCGCAGATATCAAACAGAGCACAGAAGAGAAGATAATGAAGAGGCTAGAACATGTGTGTTCCTTGTTTACGATTTAGGGTTGCAAAATAATGAGTGAAGAATGGCGTAGTATGTTCCTTGTTCGTGGGTGGTGCAAAATTACCGTGAAGTTGAAGAGAATGAAGAATGGAGGCGTAGGTCATGTGTTCCTTGTTCGCCGGTTATGGTTGCGAAAATTACAGTGGGAATGAGTGAGTGAGGACGAGCATGTTCCTTGTTCGCAAGTGTAAGCTGCAAAAATTACCAAAAAACAAGAGAATGAGTGAGGAAGAGCATGTTCCTTGTTCGCGATTTAGGGTTGCAAAAATTACCGTGAGCTAGTTGAAGAGAATGAAGAATAGTTGCAGAGCATGTTCGTCGGTTTGGGTTCCAAAATTACCATGACAGTGAAGAGAATGAAGAAGAAGAGTGCTTCGTCGATATATAAGAGAATAGAGAAGAAAGCGCCGCGTTAATTTTCGGCCGAAAATTAAAATTCCCGCCTAGACTATATACCACGGTTGATCAAAAAACCGTGGTTTAATATAGTAAGAGTGCAATATAAATGACGGTTGCCTAGGAACCGTGGTATATAGGTACCCTATATACAACGGTTCTCCACAACCGTGGTATATTCACTCCGGCATGTACTATATACCATGGTTGCCCTGAAAACCGTGGTATATAACTAACCTATATACGACGGTTCCAGAAGAACCGTGGTATATGCGCTCTGGTATGCATCTTAAACGACGGTTTCTATTAAAACCGTGGTTTATAAACTTTAAACCACGGTTTTCCATTTAACCGTGGTTTAAACACCGTCATTAAAAACATTTTTTCTACTAGCTCTGGTAGTTTGACGGCGGCCCTGGTGTTGCACTAGGATGGCCCCGGTATTGCACTGGGATGGCTCCGGTATGGCCCTGGGATGGCTCCGGTATAGCCCTGGGATGGCTCCGGTATAGCACTGGGATGGCTCCGGTATGGCCCTGGGATGGCTCCGGTATGGCACTGAGATGGCTCTGGTATGGCATTGAGATGGCTCC
The DNA here is from genome assembly GCA_023374045.1 of Limonium bicolor. Classification (NCBI taxonomy): domain Eukaryota; kingdom Viridiplantae; phylum Streptophyta; class Magnoliopsida; order Caryophyllales; family Plumbaginaceae; genus Limonium; species Limonium bicolor. Next base: position 22,494 of record JAIOTZ010000825.1, read on the forward strand.
AGTTTAGCCCCGAGATGATCCTCTCGATTGAGGCGGGTTTCTTCTTAGAGTGACGACAATGACATTGTGGTTCGAGGGGAGGAGGGTTTTTGTTTGGGACGGGGTCGCACCCTAGATGGGCTGCCTACGTACTCAATTCCATGTTGAGATCAGACCTGACGTAGTTCGAAACTCTGTGGGCAAGGCCCTAGTGACGAAAGGGTTCCAATATGGATTTGAGGTGGCTTCCGTATTGTTCTCGGACTGTTGGGATGACCCCTGTGTAATTCCAATGATGGTTTCAATGTCGGATGATGGCTCCCGTACGGCTCTAGCTTGGCTTTGGGAGAGATGCAATGAGGCTCGAGTATGACAGTGGATGACTTTGGGATTTTCTTTATGTGGCTTCGGATGGCTCCGTTTGGTCTGATATAGCTCAAAGATAGCCCAGGATGACTCCAAGATGGTTCGATCTAGCTTGATGATGGCCATGATGGCTAGTTGACATTTTTGATCAAAAGTTATGCTTCAACAACTGCAACTGAAGTCGACTTTCAGCGAGACTAGTAGAGTTCTTGCCAGTCGGATGTTGAAAATGAAGTGGTCATGATGCATGCAAATACTAAATGTTAGAAGAGATACGGAATGCATATGTAGTTTTTTTTAGAGAGGGTACGGTTATCTCTATTACTATGAGGTTTACGAATATAAGACATCTTTGGTTCGATATGAGTGATTGTTGAACCGGAATGCGTGACTCACTTCCTCTAATGGATGGAGGTGGGTTAATCTCTCGTGAGTTTGGTCGTGTGGCTAATATCGTGATGGCACTCTCGATGCTCAGAGCAGTATTTTCCTAGAATTTCTTTTCGAGGTTCCGGACTTTCCGACCCTTACAAATTCCTCGCCTGCAGTGGGGTAGGCTGTTTATGTCTTGGTGTTTAGAATGAAGATTCACTCGCACTCATAAGACCTTGTGGTGTAAGGTCACACTCATTCGCTCATGGTCCCTTTGGTATGACGAGACATGTTGATAACAAGTACGGAACTTATGATTCATGTTTCAGATCTGGTACTTTCAGTTAACGTTCATTAACTTATGAGTCAGAGGTCTTTATTGGGCTGTAACGGGGCAGAGGGGTATGATGTATGTCGCATGGGACTGGAGGATCAATTTGGGAGTCGTGGAGCTTTTGTGCAATAGAGAATATGTTTCGCCTTTTCCATGGGTGGAATGATTATACGGGTTTTGATGACCACATATCGGTTTATTCGGGACATCATTGGTCCTTTTGGTTTGGATTTCTCATTCTTGACTCTTCTGGCGTACGATTTGAACTTTCTTCTCATTTTTGTGTTTTTGAAATTGCATTTGGCTCATCAACTTTCTCGAGCATTCTTTACTTTGTATTTTGGCTTTCAGCTTTGGAGTTGCATTGACTCATCGATCTTCTTGAACATTTTTGGTGTTCTTTTTTGGTGTTTGTCTTTGGAGTTGCATTGACTCACTGATTCCATCAAACATTTCAATGTTGTTTTTGTGAACGATAATGGGGAGGGGCCATGGCTCCGGCTATTTTGTTTTCCTCTATTGCAAAGGTAGGTAAGTATATGTGGGGTGGCATGTTGTGGAGTTTTTTTTTCAAGAAAAAGTTTTTCATGAAAGGCTCAGCGGGGCTCACTAAGGGATTATGTGCAGGTGGTTGAATCTTTTTTGGTTTTGTGGAGATTTTGTTCCTATGTGCCTCGTCATTCTCATTAGTCAATGATTGTTTTCTTACTATTCTCGAATCTTTACATGAATCACAGTTCGTGTCTTGTTATCAACATTGATCTCGCTATGAATTGTGCCTCCCCATGTGCTGAAGGAATGCACAAGTCGCTCATGGTTTTACCTCTATGGGCTCGCTCTATCTTCCCTTATTGCTCGGCAGATGGTCCAATACCCTCTTTTGGAATTCAAGAGAAAATACCGCTCTTTGCACACTACTCACTTTGGTTTGTGGTGCTGATTTTGATTGGACCCTTGTGTTCGTTGACGGGTCGAGAGTTTAGCGGTTCACGCGCTTTATTCAAACAATCAATCAAGATTTTCGCCAAAGACGTCGTTTCGATACGGGAGTATGCAAACGCAATGATCTACCATGCAATGTGTTGTGATAATATGGAATTACTACGTATAGGATGCGTCAAATGCTGAAAATGATGAATGAAGATGGTTGACTTCAAGTTTTGACTGAATGTTTATTTTTTGTGTTTTTTTTTCTTTTTCTTTTTTTGGATGCAATGCATGCGTGGTAGATTATGACTAGTCTCGCTTGAGTCGAATTCAGCTCGTGGTTCATGAAGCTCATCCCATCATAGTTGGCCCTGAAGGTGGTATAGCTGTTAGGGTAGCTGTCAGAGTAGTGATTCTCAAGTGAGGTTGAGCTGGTGATTGGCTCCTGGGTTTTTGAATTTTTAGGGAGTGACAACTCCCGCATGGTGGCCCAACGATATGATGCATTTTTTCGCTTTTGGTCACTGGCGTGCATGGTGATTCTGATTGGGAGGAGTTTGAACTTCTTGGTTTTCTTTTCTATCCCTCTAGGATTGGGCTTTGGAGGTTGAGATATTGGGAAGAAAGCTGGTATGTGACAAGGTTAGAATGGAACACATGATTGTGCAGATTTTGAGGTGGGCAGGACTCGTGAATGATTGATGGATCTGAAATGACTGGAAGTGCAAGTGACTTTTTCTGTCATGAATGCAATGCATGTGTTTTGCTCTTTGCTCGGTTGCATTTGTTGGCGTTGTTTACTTAGGGGATCCTCCTGTAGATACCGTGAATTTTCACCCCATAAAGCAAAGTTGATGAATGATATATAGATGTGAGGGGTCGTCCTTTATTCGCTCTTTTTATTATACGTGCATGCCAAAAGAAACCAAGTTTTAGAAAACAATTTTGGCATTTTCAAAGTGGTGGATTTTCTCAATATAAACTTTGACACTCTGTCATTCGCAAATAAAATGGGGAGTAGGGGAACTCTATACACATTGATCTAAATAAATTCAAAGGGGTTGTATAAACCTATACACCTAATCTATTCAGAAATGGACGAGAGAGAGAATCATCGGGGAAAATCCTATACATCATCAATCCTAAAAAAGTCATTAAAATAGGGAATTTTGAGCTAAACTTCTTCTGAACTCCTCTAGTCCGTCTTCGGGCTTCTGAATAACTGCCCACGTTCGGCCTCCTGGTCGGCTGCTCATTCTTCTTCGGGTTCTTGAACGGCTGCTTGCTCGTCTTTGGGCTCTTGACCGGCAGCTCGCTCGTTTTCGGGCTCTTACAGCGAACCAATACTGTGATCAAACAAAATGGGCTGGTGTTCTTCTTATTTTCAACAGTTTGAACTTGAACCGGTTTACTAGTCTTCATGCCGCTTAACTTGGATTGGTACACCTCTGATTTTGTATTTGAACGGTTGGTGTTGGTCTTCATGTTGCTCGGCTAGCTCCACGGTTGGTGCGCCTCTGATTTCCAGCTCGATCTGCTCCGACGAGGGAATGAGGGATATTTTTTGAGAAAGGAGAAGGTGAATGATCAAGCACAACATCTTATGTGAAAATCCACCACTTTTGTGAAAACACGAAATGACTATTACGCACCACAGTAATGACTGCTGCTCTGGAAGGTGGGTTGAACTTCAAGAATAGTGGGTCACAACATGGGGACTAAATCATTTATTTTGAAATACGTTTGTGGAAAACTGTTTTTGAAAACTATTTTGAAAATAATGTTGGTGAATAATTGTTGTTTGTAGAAAATAGGTTTTTCGAAATCTATTTTTGAAAATTGTTTTGGAAGTAGCATTTTAAAGATGAAGTGCCAGGTTTAAAACCAAAAATGTTTATGAGAAAAATTTAAGTGGGATTCTAAATTAAACGAGCTCGTAAAACAGCTTTAAGAGATGTTCAAAAGAGAATTCCGAACGTTTTGCAAAACTTTAAACATATTGGTTTGAAAAGTGGTTTGCACACTTGTATAGCATGAAGTAAATCGTGGCTATATTTGATGGAGCTGTAAGTGTTAATGTTGGGATAATCACTTTCCAGGTCAATTATGTTTCCGTTTCATCAGGGGAACCATCGTCCCTTCACTGTTCATCTCTCGGGTTTTTTCTCTATTATGCCTTTGCGGGGCACGTTATCAAGAAAGTCCGGAGTGCTTAAGTTCGAAAGGTCAGAACACCCGAGATGATAAGGAAACATACGCCACGACCAGTGATGATCCGACAACACGCTCACTTTTCGGGAAACTCAGGGAAGTACTGCATGGGAACGGGTCTCTCGTCACCTACACGGTCAGGTGTGTCTAAAGTCCAAATTTTCACTGACTACGTTGTGCCATGTATGGGTATCCGGTAAATACGGGATCCTCTATGGACGTATAGCGTGACATTGGGCTTTAGAGACACCCGTGGTGCAGATGAACAATGGAGAACTGAGCCCATGCAATCTTCAGGGTAAGGCAGAAGGGTGGTCAGACAGGCGGCATACAAGGGGGTGACTCCCATAAACCCGTCTTAGACACCGGACCAGGTAGCTGGACACCGAAGGCTCAGAGTTCACTATATGCTGGCTATGACTCGGATAATGGAGAATATTTTTGGATCATGAGCTCAAGGTGTTGGTCGGAGACTGTACCGCCTCGTGGGTTTGTTCACTGAGAGAGTGACCCTAGCTCATGGGGAATCAACCGTGGACCGGTCGGGATCCCGTGACATCGTGGGTAAATCGGGTGACACAGAGGAATGCATGTCCTAAGCTACCCACCCCATGCACCCCACAACATAAATATAAAAGCGATGAAGTCAGTATCACCCTATTTGCTAAGAGTTTTATCTTGGAAGTGATTCTAACTTGGTTGTTCATTAACCTAAAGGGAAGTTAGCTTCATTCAATCCTAAGTGTCTCTTTCTAATCGTGAGCTAATTATTAACCCAATTGTTGTAATGTTTGTTGAGGATCTATCAAGTCCTAACTGTCCTCATCAGATACACACTCTAAGTGTGGAGTAGAATAATCCTAGAGGCTTTGAAAAGAAACTCTAAGGTTTTGAAAGAAGTGGGGAAGTCCCGACAATTTTGAATGGAGTTCAGTCTTCCTTGAGTTTGAGAAAAACTTACTCAAGTTTTCCCCAGCAGAGTCGCCATTCTGTGGAGGGTGATTTTTCGGTATGAGGGGGGGTCTATTAAAATATGGTCTAACCAAGAAGTCTAGATCCTAGGAATTTGCCATTTTGTGGAGGGTGAAAACCCGTTATTCATGGCATCCCCAAAAACCTACTAAATCGTTCGTCTTTCCCAGAAATCATAAAGGGGAGTGCAAGTGTGCACTACACCCGCTCTCGATGGGTTCCACGCGGACTTATGCCCTAGGGCGGAATTGACTAGAGTCGCCACCTAGTTTGACCTAAGATACTAGGACGGAAGGAAGGAGGTTCTAAGAACCGTTAATTGACTCTGAGATTATTGCCTATGGATAGGACTTATCTGGTCATTTCAGAGATTCTGTGTTGGGTTCGTACTGGGTTACACCCCTTAGAAGTGGCAACGACCACGACTTCGGATTGGTGCCCGAGGAAACCTCGGTCTCCAATTGTCGGGATTACCTTCTTTCAAAACCTTTTTAAAGAGATTCATTTAAAAGCCAAGGATAGGATTAGGACGGGAAGAGAGAAGAGTGGATGAGGCGAGCTTTTCTGCCAAGCTAGTGCCAAGAGAAAGAATTGATGAATTCGGATGAGGATAGAATGAAGATCTAGGAAAGTCTGAGATTGAGTGAATAGACAAGACTTGAAGTCTGATGGTTTGAAGTTTGTGAGAGCTGAAGAAGGTTTGAGAGATATAAAAGCCACCTTTAGAAGGGAAAAAGGTTTTTTATTTGGAATGGGGTCGTACCCTAGATGGGCTGCCTACGTACTCAACTCCATGTTGAGATCAGACCTTACGTAGTTCACGGCTTTTGGGTTTTTGGAGATTTTGGGGTCTTGAAGGTTTTTGAGGTGTTTGAGAGATTAGTATGTGAGACGCTCGGGTCTATGAGACATTTGTGATGTTCATGTAGTGGGAGGTATAGGATATCAAGGTCTGTGAGACGCTCGGGTCTGTGAGACATTTGAATCATAAAATGATGGAGAGGTTGAGATGTTCGAGTCTGTGGGGTGCTCGGGCCTATGAGACTATAGAAGTTTGAAAGAAGTCGGGATTTGAGAGATGATTTGAGTTTGGAATGATTTGAGTTTAGATGATGATTTAAGTGTGAGACAATTGGAATTTGGGAGGGATCCCGGGTTTTTTAGTTTGAGGTTCAAAAGGGTTAAGGTTTTGGGATATTTCGAATTTAGAGTGAGATGATGGTGGACTGAATTGTTTGGAGCAATGATTGTCAAAATTGTCTCTCTTAGATTTTTTGAAAACCAAAAAATCATTTTTTGTTGTAAGAGGGCGGATAATCCCGAGGGATTACCTATGTACCCCCTCGAACACGACACTTAATTAATGGTAAGTGCCGAGGCTCGAAAGATGGGGCAAGGAATTTATGTCAAAAAATAGGGTTTAGAGAGAAACACCATGAATGAGATGTTCTCGGTCAAACCCTAATAACGTCTCTAACTCTCGGGTTTAAAACATTAAAAGCCGAAAATACTGAAATCGAGTGGAAGGGAGTTAGATGATTCTAAAATCCCGGCTGCGACTAGGTCGTTACTTCCCTAGCACCCCGCCTTGTAAAAATCTAGGCTGTAATTAGGGGAGGTTTGTCACCCTAATGCCCGCCGCCTAAAGAGATCTAGACTGCGACAAGAGAGGTTATGACCCCAGTGCCCGCCTCAGATTTTTTTTTTGGAAGAGAGACAAGCGATGTCTAACTATGAAGAAAACGTTCTTTGAAGATGTTAGACATCCCATGTTCCCCGAAAACGGTGTAGTTTTGAGTTTAAAGACTGAGTTGGAAAACTTTTGAAGTTGTTCGGAATTGTTGATGAAGAAACACTGATTTTGAGAAATGTTTTAGGAGAAAACTTTCTGTATATGTGAGAAGAACTTTCTGCGTTTGAGAAGAGTTTTCTGTGATGTGAGAAGAGTTTTTCCTTTAAAATTCCACAAAATGGTTTCTTTTGAAAACTTGATGAAGTTTGAATAAAATGATTGTTTGAAAATTTGAGAAAAAGATTTTTAGGATTTTTGAATTAAAGCTGGATAATGAGGATTTTTTTTTTTTTTGGAGTTTGGATGGAATCTACAATTTGGGTTTGAATGGGATTGGGTTTGAATTGGATTGAGTCTGAACTGAATTTGGGCAGAGATTGGAAAACGGCCCGAGTCAAAGTTTGGGTTGACTGAAGCAGGGTCGATCAAAGTTGGTATTGGTCAAAGTCAAAGTTTGGGTTGGTCAAAATTGGACTTGGTCAAAGTCAAAGTTTTGGTTAGTCAAAGTGGGATCAAGGTCAAAGTTTGGTCAAGGTCAAAGTTCGGTCAAGGTCAACATTTAGTCAAGGTCAACATTCGGATTGGTCAAAGCAAGGTCAAGGTCAACATTCGGTTGGTCAAAGTTTGGGTTTGGTCAAACTTGGACTTTGTTTGGGCTTTTGGCTCAAAATGGGCTTGGGCCTTGAAGTGGGCTTGGGCCTTGAAGTGGGTTTGGGCCTTGAAGTGGGTTTGGGCCTCAAAATGGGGTTGGGCCTCGAAATGGGCTTTGGCTTCAAAATGGGCTTGGGCCTTGAAATGGGTTTGGGCCTCGAAATGGGCTTGGGCCTCGAAATGGGTTTGGGCCTCAAAATGTGTTTGGGCCTCGAAATGGGCTTGGTCTTCGAAATGGGTTTGGGCCTCGACATGTGAGTATAACATCCATTTGGGGTTCGAGTCCAGACAGGCGTGGAACCAAAAGCAGAGGAGAATAGACAATTTCAATGGAATAAGTCAAACACAGAGCATAAATGGGTCTTAATTCCCACAAATCTGTTCGAGCCAGATTCGTGAACAGAAGAATCGTCGTACCCACGCGGTTGGGTTTTGTTCCAGACGAGGAACAAGAGCTAGTCATAATGCCAAGAAAGGAGCGAGACATTAAAATCCTTGCTTGAGCGGTTAAAAAAATTGGCGATTGGCAAACGACTCACGCCTGAATCGAGAGGGAATTCGATGTACTCTCGAAAGAAACAGATGGAGAGCTAGAAATCGACTTTTGTTGGTGCTTTCGATTTTTGAAGGTGGCGAGAGAAGGACAATTTCTACAAGGTTTTGTGGGAGATATAAGATGAAGAAATCAAGTGGGAGCAACTATGGTTTCCGGAGAGGAAGAATGGGAGCGAGATCGCAGAGATCGACTAAGGTCGTAGGTTCGGATTTTTTTAGGAGAGTTACGAGAGAGGGGTTTTTGCTTGGTTGAAGAAGAAATTTTCCCTTGGAGGTGTTGTGTGGTCGATGAGGAAGAAGACCAGAAGTGCTTCGTTCTTCATTCTGTTGGTGAGTATTTTTGGTTTCAGAAGAAGGAAATCCAGAGGTTGATGGCGAGGAAAGATGAAGAAGAACCTGGAGTGGAATCGAAGACAGGATGAAGGTAGATTTATTCGACAAAGGAGAGGTTGGAGACCACAAAGAAACTCGACAGACCTCAGAGAGTGGATCGAAGAAAGAGATTGTCGCTTCCTTCAGTTGAATGTGGATAGTGTTCAGGCGAGGTATGGCATCGATGGCGGTTTTTTCAATGGAATGAAAACTCAGATGCGTGGTGTTTGAGTGGTGGATTCCTGTAGAAGAAGGTTTCAGGTGTGGGCGACAGACAAGCATGGGCTGAGTTTGTTTGACCCAAAATACAAATCTGGTTTGACTGGAATAGAGTAAATAAAAACGAGAGCAAAATATTCAAACTCAGGATTGGATGATTTTATCTGACCAAATGAATTTTTTTTATAGTCATGGAATTATGGAACGTAAATAATAAAATACAAGAACATGATAAAATATAAAATACACGAAACAATTACATGAAATAATAAAATGTTACTAGTGCGATGGAAGTAAAAATACAAGTGAATGCCATAAAAACGACAATTGAATTAAATATGTACGAGTGACGGTAAATAAGATGGAATACACAAATAACAAAATAAAATGAAATAAGGTGAAGCTTAATCAAATAGACAAAATGAAGTATACTAATATGAATAATAATAGTGATAAGTGTATAAAATGATATAAATCAATGAAAATGATGATGATGATAACAAGTAAATATACAGTAGAAATAAATACGTAACAAACTGAAAATAAAATATAACATAATAATTAAACAAATAAGCAATAATAAGGTAAGTGAATAAAACAAAAGGGACGGGTGTAGAACTGCATTGTCGTTGGAAATTCGTTTTCGCAAAATCATTTTTTTTATGAAATGCTTTGAAAAAGACTATAAAACGATGGTTTCGTCTTTGCACGCACTCTAATATGTTTTGAAAAAGAAAGGCGATGACCCCTCTTATTATTTCGGAATTTGCTTTATGGGGTGAGAATTTTTGGTGTTTACACTGCGGAAAGGACCGAAGATTATCCAGACGCGGAAGGAGGCAGCGGGTGATGGGGATGTGGGGAGCGATGGTCGTAGTCTTTCCCTGTTCATCGACAACATTCACAAAGATGGTGATAAAAGGGCCATTCGATGGTTACTGCGCATGGACAGGTGTATCAAGCGTATCTTCATCTCGCGGAAACGAAGACCGAACAACAGGTTATCTTTTTCCTTTATTGAGATGTTGAATACTTTGCAAGTTAAGATGGCTGTTGAGAAATTACATGGAAGGTCTTTCATGGGTCACAAGTTGTTTGCTCGTGTGGCTAAATATGCGATGAAGAGGAGTTCTGGGTCGGTGGCGTGTCCCTCTGCGCATATCAGTGAGAATGGCGGTCTGGGTAGGATTGTTGGTGTCGATGCGGTTGCGTTTCAGTCCCAAGCCAGGGGAGTAGATGGTGGTGGATGCACGACCGCTGGAGGTGGTGTTGGTGTGATTCAGCCTAGCGAAGTGGAGATGGTGGTTGGTGAAATGACGGCAAAAGTGGGAGGGGTACGTGAATCTGCCTTTGAAAATTTGAACGGGTGTATTCGTATTTACATTAACTGCTGGTGCAAGTCTCGAGGCTTGGTTCGGGACGAGGCTTCGACTGGTACGACTACTGAGTCGGGGGCTAGGGTGCCTACGGGGGATTTGAATGGTGTGTGTGCTGGTCAGAGTGTTGATGGCATTTTGGGTGGAGGGACTTCGATGTACGGGTCTCAAAATGTCTCTTGGAGTGGTGGTCCGGGTGCGTACTCAGGGTGTGCATACCCTTCACCTGGATATAGGTCTACGGCCCCGGTGACCGGTGCGGATCTGTCCGGATGGTGGGCCAGCTCTACGGTTGGGGGAATGGGTATTGCTGGCCATCTGATCTTGGCTTGTGGTGGTACCCCATCGGAAGCGGGCAACCTGCCTATGTGCCGTCAGGCCCGCACAATCCAGAAGGCCCTAAGGCTGTCCCTAGCTCGGGGAATATGGAGTTGAGGACTCGGGCGCCAGTCTCTATTCGCAACCCTACCTTGGATAAGGGGCTGGTACCCGATCCGAATGTCGAAGATATCTTGAGCAATGGTAGGCTAGGGGCGGATGATGTTGGCCAGTGGGATGCAATGAGTGGTAGCGACATGGATATGGGGAATGGCCATGGAGGTGTTATGGGGTCCCTGTGTAGTGGACGGATCTTAGCGCCTAGCGACCCAAGGCGCAGATGATGAAGGAAGGAGATGAAGACCTTGGCCTTAGCAACCTTTTTGAGGACCCTGAGTTCCCACCAGGGTTCGAACCAGGAAGGGGTTTGGATGAGCTGGAGGTTGATCCCGAGGAGGCATATGTGAAGGAGGGAACTAGACAAACGTTGTGCCTAGCGAAAGAGCTTGGATGTTCCATCCCCAACGAGGGGCTCACTCTTTCGAACCTAGAAGAAATTATACGTGAGTAGAGGACTAGCTACCAAAAGAGTCACCAGAATGCAAGTGAGAGGTCAAAAGATGATTCCGATAAGTGCTTGAGGAGCACATATAAAGGTAGACCCGGTAAGGCTTCAGGGAAAGGGCACATAGGATTTAGTAAGCTTTCACGTATCAGCAGGGTTGCCAAACGAGGGAAAAAGTAAGTTTTGTAGTATGTGATGCTTGGTAGGTTTTTTTGGCATGTATGGTTGGTAGGATTCCATAGGTGTGAAGATTTTGTGTGGTTTCTCTCTTTCGTTGTTGTACTTTGCCCCTGTGGCTATTTGGGCCTTGTGCCTATAATTATAAAAAAAAAAACTTAGCCCAATGTCATGACTACGCTGGGTGGGTTATTTAAACCAATATGAATGTTAGAGTTGAGCTTGGCCCAATATGATAAGTGTCTAAATTAGACTAGGCCCCATGTACATCTTCAATTAGGCTAAGTACACTAACTTATTAATCAATGATTAAATAGTGTTAGTCCATCTATACAATATTGTATATGATACTCCCAAAAATATCATTTACATATGGGTATAATATACCAACCTTATTATTTTCACCGATCAACTTATAATAACCCGTTTTAACCAAAGTATTAATATTATCTCTCTCTCTCGTTTTAATTTCTATTTCCTACATGTATCATTGAATTGAAGCTTAGTATTTAAACTTCCTAGCACAAATATCACAACCTAAGGTCCTATCATTTTCCTAGCTTCAGCCCTTAATAATCGTAAGTTGTGATTTCAACTTAATCCTTCATTATATAACTAAACCCAAAGTTTCTCATCTTGTTTTTTATGCTTAATTATATATACATTTTCACCCTAAAATCGCCAATCCTTCCTACTACTTAGTATCCCACAATTTACCCTTTTAAATTATTTATCATCTTTTTATTAAATTCCTCCTACATATCGAAGAAATCAAAATCTTGTACTGAAAATTAATCCATCCACGTTTCTCCCTAACCCTTCGTTATATATATATATATATATAACTTCTCTTTTTATATTTTACTAGTCATTTTTTTAAATTATCATGCTATCCCAAACATACCATTGAACTAAAGCCTTACATTTAACTTCCTGACCAAAGTATAAAACCTGATGTCATGTCATTCTTCCTATCTTAGTCCTTAATAAGTATATGAATTGTAAATTTAATTTAACCCACCTTTTATAAAATCAAACCCAAAGCTCTTTTTTTTTCCGCCTCTTTTAATAACCAATCAGATTTTAAACCACTAATTTAACAACTTAATATCTTACTCCTTGATTACCATTTTATTATTTAGTTCATCTTATTTCCTTAAACTTGATTACGTATAGATTTTAAAGCTAAAATTACTACCCTTTTACCAATTATAAATCGTTATTAATTACTAATACCTTATTTATAATTATTTGTTTTGTTTACTGACATAACACAATAAAAAACCCTATATCTCATAATTAACACATAAGCTCATTCTTAAACGTCATTACCCTTCAATTAACACTTAATAATCGATTCAAATCTTAATCCACCAACATAACCACTAAATTTAACCAAATTAGCAATTAAACCCAATTACCAGATTAATACAAAAACTCAATTAGATGATAACGGAACCATATAGAACATATATACACACACATACTTTGATTATTCAATATGTCCATGGTAATAATTTATTAGAACTTATTCGTAAGCATTTAAACTTCTAATCATCACTAAAACTAACCAACCGATTAGTCATAAAACAACACCAATTTCCTTGATACACTTACCCACCAAATATATCCTTTCATTACTAAAGGATCTTTAATTATTGAGCCTTTTTGCCCACTGTCATTTTAACCCAAATGAAAACAGACATCCACTAATCATCCATTTACGTATTGCACACAACCAAAACCATTAGAATCATCGGTTGACACTTATTACTCCAGATTATGCAGTTAACTTCATCAACCCAATTAAGCAAGCAATTCAAAAAATCAACTGAGATTTCCTCTCCTTAACTACATGTTAATTCCACACATATAGAGGCTACCGATTAGTAGTTCAAAATCAGAGTCAGATTAATTCAAAACTGGAGAGAAATCTTACCCCCAAACTGTTGGTTTAATCAAACATAGCACTAGTGCTATTCTCTCTTCCTGATGTCGATTTCATCAGCTATGTCCCTTGTCTGAACTCAATCTGATGCGTGGGAACAAAAAGGCTTAGACACAGGAAGAGAATGAAGATGCGCAGAAGATGTATGTTCCTTGTTCACTGGTTGAGGTAGTACAATTACCGTGAACATAATGTAAAGACTTAGCTGAGTGCAACACATGAAGAGAATGAAAGGCACATCAGATTCCAGTGATTTGTTTCTGCAGAGCGCAGAAACAAGAAGAGGTGAACGAGGTGCAAAACATGTATGATTTTGTTTGCCGATTCATATTGCAAAAAAAACTAGTCGCTCCTTTGGAGAAGCCGTTAGGCGGGGACGAGATAGGTCTATTTGTTGAATTAATCCACAATACCCCACCAACAAATCAGTCAAGGATTTCAACACTGGCAAGGAATGAAAAAGGTAAAATCATCAACCCAGATGCAGAAGCAGATGAATGCATTGACTTATTAATGCAATGAGGATGCCAGGTGCCGAATCCAACCCAAACCAAAGCTAATATTCTAGTCAAATTCAATCGCAGCTAAACAGCTAAGAGGCCTCAGATGGTGATTGTTGGCCCCTAGAGCATAAAAGAATTGGGTCCAAAATGTTTGTTCTTGTTCAGGAGGGACTTTTGTTTGTTTTTTAGGCTTGGAAGAGATACAATTTCAAATACAAAGAAGGGAGCAAGAGGTATGATGATTGACACATTTTTTGGTGTTGCGCCTCTTTAGGAGGTCATATAGTGTAGAAGGTTGTATCGGTTGGCTATAAACTAGCTTGACTAGTTTTGTTTTATTTACTTCCTAGCTTGAAGGTTATTAGGTTTGTATCTGGATGTCGTGGGTACTCTTTTTCCTCCCTAAGTTTTTTTCCATTGAGTTTTACCTAGGGAGGTTTTACTGAGGCCCAATTACCCATCCACCTTGTCTTCCGAGCATCGCTTTTTAATAATATGGCTATAAACCCAAATTGTCAAAAAAAAAAACAGTCAAACAAATTTTTGGAAGGGAGACCTGAAGAATGTACTGGGCAATCTAAAGAAAGAAAAGGCAATTTTCAATTTTAAGACTAGAAATTTGGATAACCTCTCATTTAAAAAAGCGCTTGAATTCATCAAAGATAAAGAAAAAGTCCATGCAGCCCCTTGGCCTCCTCCCTATACATAGCACAAATTTTTATTTAGGGAAATTTCACGAGAAATTGCCGAGGTTTGAAAGAATTTTACGAGATATCATTGAGGTTTCATTTTCATTATGGGATATCCCTGAGGTCTCAACTTTATTACGAGATGACCATCCATTCAAATTCTGATATATTAAAAATTCATATCCCCATTTTGCCCTTGCAATATAATAACCTCAGGGGTTTATGATCAAATTATTTTAATTTAAAATATAAACAAAATACACAAAAATAATTAAAGATCATATATAATTTGAATTCAAATTTTAAAAATGAAAAAAATTATAAAACAAAAAGAATTAAAATCATACTAAAATTTTAAAAAAATAGACATGACTAAACAATAAAAATTAATTCATTTAAAAAGCATATATTATTACATAATTTAAAGACTATTATAGCGGTGACTTGAAATTGTAAAAAATGTAGAACAATTACATTAAATATAAATAGTAAAAGTTTATTAAAAATATATTACACCCTCCATTCAATAATATCTATTGTTTTAAGATGTGAATTTTGTTCAAAAATATAAGACATTCTAGCTTTTTGCCACACTTTTTTTCCACATTTGACCATACTATTTAACACAAAAGTAATTATTATTTAGATGGAAAATTAAAAAGTAGGGGTACATGTGTCATTTTTCTACTTTTCTTAATCAATAAGTGTGTAAGTTTCTAAAACGACTTATATTTTGAACGGAGGGAGTATTTGATATCAATAATCACAAAAAAATGATCACATTTTATGGTGTTATACTTTATTTTTCTAATTTTAAGTAATGAGTTTTTCTATTTACTATATGAAATTGTTACTTTTAATATTTTTTGTATTATTGTTATAACTTTTTTATGATTTTAAGTCATCGCTACGTGACACTTTAACAATTTATGTTTATTTTTAAAATAATATAATTTTTCATTATTTGGTTTGTTCCATTTATTTATTTATTTTGTTTTTTATTTAATTTATTCATTTTTTAAAATTGATTTCAAAATTTTTATGATCTTTAATTTTTTTTTATTTTATTTAAGTTTTAAATTTTGAAAAAACTTTGATCATATATCTCTGAATTTATTGCAGGGGTATATGGTGCGTGTAAAATTGGGGTATGAAAAATATAAATAAATCATAATGTAAATGAAAGAGTATCTCGTAAAAAAACTGAAATATCTCATAATCAAAACCTACGTTTCGCTAAAGCTCTAAATGTGAGGGGAGAGTGTGGGTCCTACTAAAAAAGTAAAAAAATAAACAAATGAGGGGATGACATGTGTAAGATAAAGTTAGATTAATGTTGGCTAAAAAATAAATGTTAAAAACAAACAGGCCCAGCTTCGGTCGCAATGATGCTCAGCAGCGTCATCCTATTATTTCCTCATACTTCATCTTCGTCCAATTTTGCTAGGAATTCACTGACAAGCATCATGTATTCGAATCCATGGAAGAATAGAAAAATAATAATAAGAGAATACAGGAGAAAGATATTTAAGAGCATGATAATCAGTTTTAAGGGTTTTGTGGTAAAAAATATAAAAAAATATATGAGGTGAATAGAGATGGAGAGGAACTCTAGTTTTGGGTTAAGAACCATAGGACCCACTATTTTTGTTTTTAATTATATATATGTCAGATAAATAGTTAAACCTAATCTATTTCAAAATCTTGATATTTTAAAAACTAATAATGACATAAATAAGGATTAGTTATGATTATATCTCATATTATTAGTAACAACGTATTAATAATTTTGCATGAATATTTTTATTCTTATAATAATTAATAAATAAAAAGTAAAATGATATGGCAATTAAAGAGAGTTATAAACTAAGGGTGTGTTCATTTGGGGTAATCAACAGAGGAAAAGAGATTCATTCCCTTTGTGCTTGTTTACTTTGTACTTTAAGGGGGCGTTTGTTTTGAGCGGAGGAAACATAATAGAATCAGGAAAGGGAATGGAGAAGAATAAAAAAGAATTCCCTTTGATTTTCCCATTTGTTTGTTTGGGCTGAGGGAAATGAAATAAATAACCGGTCAACGGTCAATGGTCAACGTCTGCCGGCTGCCGGTCAACGTCTGCCGGTCAACGGTCATTAATTGTCGACCAACATTCACTGATCATCGGTCAATAGTCATATGTCATCGGTCAACGTGTACTAGGGAAAAGGAATCTCATTCCCCAATAGGGTTGCGGAATCAAGATGGAGGGTTTTGGGGTATTCCATTCCCTTTTCCTTTCCTAAAAATAGGAAAAACTGGCAAAACAAACAGCATTCTGATTCCCTTTCCTGATTACCCCAAAACAAACGCCCCCTTAGTGATTCCGTTTCCCCATTTCAAGTTTCAGAAACCCCCATATCCCTGTTTAGTGATTTCCCCCACAATGCTAGAGAAAGGTATACCCTTTCCTCCATCTTACCCCTTATAATCATATTTATAATTTAAATAAATATAAATATAAATATGAATATAATATATATATATTATTTATATATATATAATGTAGATATTTAATATATATTATTTATATCAATATTAATATATATTATTTATATTTGTATAAATTAATAAAATACTATATATAAATACTATTTATAATTTAAATTCTGTAAATTCAGAAATATTATATTTATTAATACATTTAAAATTAATATATTATTATATAATTTATAAATTTATATATTATTATAATTTAAATAAATATATAATATTAATTATTTTTTAGAAAAACTTATTTATAATTTAAATATAAAAATAAAATATTTATATATATTATTTGTTAATTTTAAATAAATATTAATATATATTATATAACTTATAAAAAATTTTATATGTATTATATAGATATTCAACAAAATATAAATAAGTATTAATAAATATCATTTATAATTTATAACTTTAAATTTAAAATATTACTAATGTATATTAATATCATGTATTATTATATAAATATCTACATACATTATTTATTATTAATAATTTATTTATATGATATAATTTATATAAATATTAATATATTAAATTCATAATTTGAAGAACTATTTATATGTTGTCTAATTTATATAAACATTATATAAATATTTATGACTTTAGTGTATTGTGAATTCTATTTCATTTCCGCGTTAGAACCAAACAGACTTCTTGATTTGGGGAATCCCTTTCTGTAACACCCTGGATTTTACCTCAAATGATAGCTTATAAAAATACAAATCTAACGGCGCAAACGGAATCAAAAACGGACTTCAAACGAGTCATAAAAGTGCAAAATAGAGTTGATCCGAACTTGTGTCCGGACATTGGAAGTTCGAACACAAGCCGAGAAGATTGAACTGAGAAATACCAATTGTCCGAACTTGAGTCCGGACATTGATGTTCGGACACAAATCGAGAGTTGAGAAAACCAAATACGACGACGTCCGAACTTGTGTCCGGACTTTGATGTTCGGACACAAACCAGGTTTAAAGTTTCGGAAAAATTCTTACGTGGTCCGAACATTGGTCCGAACTTGCAAGTTGGACATAGGTCGAGACTTGCAAGCTGGACCCGTCCTCGCATACTGTCCGAACTTTGATGCTCGGACAGATGTTCGGACACAGCCAAATGACGAAAACCTTTGAAATCTTTCGGTGCCTGTCCGAACATTGATGTTCGGACGGACGTTCGGACAGGTCCTTTAGAGCAGTCTTCAACGCGTAAACAAAAACAAAAAAAAAAAACCCACCAAAACACATATGTAAATCATAACAACAATATGAGAACCACTTAAATGGGTAAAGTCATTAATAAGTACCTCAGTACAAAGCTCAAACTTCATACAGCCGATTCATAAACTGTCAATAATTACTATTAGTAAATACTCAATTAAACATAACCTTAAAACAGCAGCGGTTTTCAAAACATCCAGGGTATTACCGCCACACCCAATTCCCATGGGTGCTCAGGCTAATGAACTAAATAAACAACAAGAACAAAGGTTAACTCAAGTTATGCGGAAGCCAAAATAAACATTCAATGTGTAAAACCTTGGAAACAACACAACATCTCTTAACCATAGCAATTCAAAACATCGCCTTAATAATTCATAATTCCTAAACTATGTGATTCGCCGTCCCGATCCCCACACCTAGTCATCCATACCTGCGATCATAAAACATAGACACAAACACAGAAATGATCGCACAAATCAGAAAAACTGAGTAAAGACTATCTCAATCCGTAAAATACATTTTAGAACCTCATTTACCATTTGACAATCAGAGAGGAATAATTTGGTGAACATTAGACGAACTTTTCAGAATCCAAAACAACATTTAAAATCACAGTAGGAAGCTTTCAACAAGAGATCATCTCAATACAAATACAGGATCACCTATGGGATCCTAAACAAAAGGACAGTCACCTACGGGACCGTTAAACAACCACCTCACCCTAAGTCCTTAAGTGTGCACACCCCCTATGAGACAGCAGTAACATAGAGTAGATCAAAGGGCTTAACTGCAACAATGTGTGCAGCGCAATATTAACAATCGTGGGGAGCACCTATGGGCTCCCAAGCAATAGAATACAACCTGTGAAAGACTCCTAAAATCCCGAACCAGAATTCCACAGCACAACCAATTCTTCCAATTCCAAAACGTGGGAAACAATCCCAAATTTTCCAAACCACAACAGAGAACTCATAAAAGCACCACGAAACCTTTTCCAATTGTTTTACAAAACATCAGTCAAACAATCATTGAGCATAGAATTTACCTGGAACAACCAAATCCCTCAAGAGCCCAACTGCTCCGGACTATCGCTAGCATTCGTCGACGTAATCGGCGTCTAGGTAACCAAAATCAACAATCAGAAATCGCTGAACAACGCATAAAATAGTTATACAACCTAGTTAGAATACATTACCCCACAATTCACTAACTAGCACCAGAGAATTGATTAGACCCCGACGGAACTAGCGTGAAATCACCAAGGGTTGAAGAAGAGAGCGTGAAATTTTGTGTAGAGTGCAAGCGCAGGAACGACATTTTTGAGGATGAAAAGAATGAGGAAACCGATGTTTTAAATAGAAGAATAATTGTAAAACAAGGAAGAATACTATTTACTTAATAAATATAAGTCTATGTTTTAAGAAGAGAAAATATTAAATATCTATTGATAAGGAATAAGTTAGAATTAAATGTTGTAAATAGGCTACAAGTTTAACAGAAGAAAAACAATCACGTTAAAGAGAGAATCTAAAAGCTAATAGTATAATTATTTAGAGAAGGTTGAGGAGAGTTAGTAAATAATATATTAAGTAGTCAAATGGGATTCGAACTCTTGAAATCAAATAACTTCAAGGAAAAAGCCAAATTGAATTCGAACTCTAAGTATTTAAAAATAATAAGTTTGGAAGAAGATTCTAGAACGGTGTTTTAAGGTTTAAATAACAAATGAGGTTAGGAGGATGAAGCAATACATAAATGGTATAGAATCTGAAATATATCTAAAGTCAAATAAGGCCAGAACGTTACAAATAATTATATACATTATAAGGAGAAAGATTAATCCGGAAAAGGGATGTCGTTCAATTCTCTGGGCCACCCTAATACTAACCTCGGACACATTAATCAAACTATATACTATATCATTCCTAACATGAAATCCCAGGGTATTTCATTTTCCTTTCCTCTTCCCTCACCTTGAAGTGAACACACCCAAAGGATGAGTTCTTTGATGTTGATATAAAATAGACATGATTCTTAAAATGATGTGACAATGAGAGAAATAGGAAAGAGATTACTAAGAACCCAAATTTGGATTCTTTGATAATCATGCTGACAATCTGAAAAAATGCATGAGGATCAAGGAGTGAGAGAAGAGAACTTGTATGTAAGGAAGATCAAGTAGTGAGAGAAGAGAGCTGCTTGAAGACAGAAGAGAGTGAAACCAAAGTTCAAGTGTTATGTTACTTTGAGGATAGATGGTGCTCATTCAGGGAAGAAAAAAACAGGTAAGGAACGATGGAAACTCAGGGGAGTTGCTTCCATGGAAGTAGATCGGCTCGATCGGAGAAGCGACTATGCTCGAAAGAGTCGAAACCCGGGGGCGCCGTAGAACTTGATAGTATTTTACACGGTGAAGCCATGTACTAATAGAATTCCACAGCAGAACTACTTCAGTTCCTCCTAATATTCATTCGGATTCACGGTGGTGTGCTTATCGTTTATTTTTGCAGCTCCAGCGACGGTCTTCTCGCTTAAAATACCGGGTTGAAGAATAATGAAAAATGATCTGAAAAGGCTAGCTTTATGAAGTGGTGTGGTGGCAGGCCTGATGGATGCGGCTATTCTGTTGGAGATAATTGGGCTTGAGAGCAGGTAGCTAGAGACTTTTTGTTGGTCTTTTGGGTTGGACACAGGCTTAGGACCACAACCACAAGAAACTGTTTAATATCTGGGCCGTTTTATTAACCAGAGAATCTATTCGTAACTTATATGTTGACCAAGGTAATCAATCACAAGTTCTTATATGGATCGATCTCTCTTCTACTTTCACCATACTATATCACCAATTTCTCCCACACTTTATGAATTCCTTTTGAATAGGGTGCAGTGCACCATTCCCACATAGATTATCGGTCTACCTTTAGGGTAGGATGCTAAGGGGATTTGAGGGTCAATAGTAATATGGATTAATGCAAGGGTGCAGTTTTTTTTTTTTTTTCATTCATAAACTTTCTAATACGTAGTGTTTTCACTTTTCATTTGTGATACACTGTAGTTACCCTTTTCATAAAAACGATATTACCATTAATTTTCGTATTATTCATACTATTTTATTAAGATTAAGCTCTTTTTAAATTTGTCATTGCTTCTCAT